>VMDO01002430.1:0-12941 GCA_007922755.1 Pedetes capensis
TTTAGGTTTATTTTTCTGCTTTCAAAATGCACTTATGAACATAATTTGCCACTGGATCTAAATTTTTAAGGTCATGGGATGCACATATATAAATGGCCTTTACTCAAGTATCACCTCCTTGCTGAGTGTCTTACTCATCTCATTTCATCAAATCTGCTGAATTTCCTGGAGTCCTTATATTTTCCTTTGCCATTTACCTGTATAAAATATGCTATATAATTTACTTATTTCTTATGTTTTGTGATTATTGTCTGTCTTCCTTTGCTAAGAATGAAAGATCATTCCTTACTAAGAAAATAGGCAGAAATATTTGCCTTCTTTATTCTATGAAGTATCCAAACCACTTTGAACAATACTGTGAATGAAGGTGGTAATCAAAATAAATGTTTGATTATTGAATGAATGAATGAAATGGAGGAAAATGAATTATATATCCAAATAATAAATGTCTGTAAAAGTTGCCACTTTTAGAGGAACTATGGTAAATACTGCTATGAAATTATAGTTTCTGTATGAAGGATATTGAGGATAATTTTCAGTCCATTGCACGTTATCCTCTTTAAAATGATCCAGAGAAAATATTTTTCTTGTTTAGTTGTAATTCTGAGTATATTTCTTTTTAACTTCTAAAACTCAAGCAATGTAATGGAGGAAGGTTAGGAACTCACCATCAGATTTTAATGTTCCCCATCCAGTGACCACCACATCTGAATTGGGTGGGAACTTATAAGTAGCTTCTGGAAGACATGCTCTTCGGATGTTGCTTGTGTACAATACTGGTGAAGACATATGCACAACAGCAATGTCATTATCATGTGCAGGGTAATGGTAGTTTTCATGAATTATAATATCCTTGATAGTCCGTCTTGTTTTAGGATCATTTAAAAGAAGCCCAAAAGTAACATTCCAGTCTTCAGGCTTATTGGCCCTAGAGAAAATAGATTTATTTATTAAAAGTCCTGTATATTGGAGTTGTAGGAATTAATCTGTTAACTTTTTAAAATAGCTAGCTATGTTTGCATCTCCATAGTGCTTATAAGCATACAAAATAAAAGTGGATGTAAAAGAACAAATAAAGATAACGATAATATGAACAAAATCTTTTTCTTTTTTTTTTTAGTACTGGGGAGTTGAACTTAGGGCCTTGCATATGTTAGACAAGTGTTCTACCACTGAGCTGCACTCCCAGACCCTTAAAATTTTTTTTTTTTAATTTTGAAATAAAGCCTTGCCAAGCTGTGCAGGCTGCCTCTAACCTTGAACCTGTACTACTTCTACCTCAGCCTCTCAAATCACTTGGGATCATAGGTGTGCACCATGAACAAATTTTGAATAACTCAATAAACTGTGCTTTAAAAGCTAACCTGTAGAAACTACATTTTATCTCTTGGTTTGAACAGAAAATAAAAGGGGATTTAAGAATGATAAATATGACAGCATAAAATAATAAGATAAAATAAAAAGTGGGCATGAATATGGGATAGAGTGAACTTATGGTAATTAAAGAAATAGTCTAAATCATCTGTTTTAACCATTAAAAATGATAATACTTTTGAATTTTATCATTATTCCTCATTCAAGAACTTGTATATTAAGTACTGAAAAAATAGCGCTGTGGAATGTTTTCAAGCTCTCCATGAAAGTGACATAAAAAGCAAGCATGATTTTCAAGAAAGCTGATCAACTTCAAAGGAATTTTTTTTTTAAACAATACTACAGAAAACCAGTGGAATAAGTGAAAAGAACCATCAAATGACAGTGTGAAAATCTTTTAGGTAAAAAAAGGCAAACTTGTTGTACACTAAAATATCCTTTAAAGAAATTATCATTTAAGAGGGGTACAGTGGCCCATGCATGTAGTCCTGGCACTTGGGAAGCTCAGGAAGGAGGATCACAAGTTTGAGGCCAGCCTTGGCTGCGTAGTGAGTTTGAGACCATATTTGGTTATGTAATAGACTCTGTCTCTTTAAAAAAAAAATCATCATTTCAAATAAACAAAACCAACTATAATAATGAGAGAAACATAGAAGATTCACGTTCAATTTTAAATTTACATTTAAAACATAAATTGGAAATAGAAAGCTCTAATGATTCTAAATTGGGAGCCAATTTGTCCCCCTACATTTGGCAATGTCTAGAGACATTTTTTTTTTTTTTGTCAATACTGAAATACTACGGGTAGGTAAGGCAAAAATTCTGCCTACTATTCCAAAAATGCACAGGACAGCTTTCCATAACAAAGAATTAATTACCTGGTCCAAAATGCCAATAATACTCACTCTTGACAAACCTTGCTATAGACTGATTATATATCTGCTTTTTAATGACAAATCATTAGTAATTTTCTGGCTATGCCTCACAGTATTAAACAATTGGAGGCATAGTTTTGTGGTCATACTGCTGAAAGATACTAGCAGATTTTTAGGTAATTTGGTTGCTTTGAGCTCTTCACCTCAGTCAGATCTTACTTTATGAAACAGTGAGCAGCAGTGATAAGCCAGTTGTTACTAATCAGAGTGGCTCCACATCGGTGGACATTGTTCTGTTGAAGGCTAGCTTGCCAGGGCCATTCTCCTTCCTCCGCATCCTGGCCTCCTACTATTTTGTTGCCAGAGGGAGTTATTGTGCGTTGCCCACAACCTGTTGAAAATAGTTTGTTAATATTGATATTGCTTATGAATGTGTATTGCTATAGTAAACAAATTCCTCATAATAGAAGTTCTTATTAACTGAGGAAAATCTCAGAGTTTTGGAGAAATTAAGGACAGATTTATTGCTAGCATGATATATTTTGAGAACTTATTCAGAATATATACTGTGTATCTGGTTTTATTATGAGCTGGTGGAAGAGGTAGGTGAAATTAAAAGTTTCAATTTAGAAGATAGTAAATATATAAGTTACTAAGCTGCACAGGGAAATATATGAGTATAGAATAAAATGTCAATGCATTCTGAATTAAGCTGTCAATAGTGTTAAGAGTGAAACACCTTGGATTAGAGAAAGGTATTTTTTTCTCCCTTTATTGGTAAATGATGGTGGGTACAGAGTAATACAGCATTGGCTTTTTCCATTATGCAACTATTATATCACTTTTGGTTACACTTTTATCAATTTATAAGGTTTATAGAGCCTTATGACTAATATGTAGTAAAGCTCAGATACATATTTGAGTTATATTTCCCTATTTTTCCATTGTACTCATGAAGTTGTGTTGTTTACATAGAGATTATCCTCTCCCTCTTTATCTCTCTACATTGATTCTCCTCCCCATCACATCTTCGGCAATCTTGGCTTCCCTATACTAGTTCCCTCCCTCCTTATTTCTGCTCTTTAAAGTCCCTAAAGAAAGGTATTTGTATTAAGAATGAGAATATGTAAATAAATTAGAGTGGTTAGCTGGTCAAATTGCTTCAGAAAGATGTTAATTATAGATCACTAGATGTGCTTTGAGATATTCTTTTCTGAAGGTGGAAAGGCATTAGAGGTTCAGGGGAGTCATGCAGATTCTTAAAGGCCTTAACTATCCTTCTGAAGTCCTTAAAGTTGTACCTTGCTTTTAATTCTAGGTTATTTTCTAATTGGCAACCCAAATCTCAGGTTGTTAAGCCATCCTCTTCCTAAGAGTCACTTGAACTAGAGCCTTTTTGGCTGCTCTTTCTGAGGAGAGCTCTCACACTGACTCACTGAATGTGAACTCCCTTTTCTTTCTTTCCACTCCCTTATCATGAACACTACAGAGAATAAAAGAAATAATCCAGAACCCAGAAGTATAATGGTTCCTCCCTATCCTCCCTTCTGTTTGAACAACTCCTAAGGCTTTTTCTCAACTTCCTTCAGAGTAATATAAAAACAAAGATACTTCTCTGTAGGGTAGGAACCTCCCCTAGGTGATTTGGCTTCATTGCTTCTATAGTTACTCATAATTCTCACTTAATTTCTATCCATGCGTCAACATCCATTCTAAGTTCCCATTTACTAGTGATTGTTGTGTCTGTTAAACTTTCAGCCACCACCTCTACAATATTACATTGTTATTACCTCTGCTGAAGTCCTACATAATACCTCTGGCTTTGTTATGTCAAAAGAGATAATATAGTAAATTTCAAGGACTTAAGGAATGTAATGAAGATTGCTGTTTGATACTTTCAGAAACATCAGTGAGTCTAGAGAGCTCTTATTGCCTTTCTAATTCTTTTTCTTAGTCTACTACTGTATTTTAATACATTTTATTGTGTCATGCACCAAAGCTTATTGTTTCTTTAAACTTATTTGATTTTTCTTGCCTATACTTTGCTTTTTAAATTTAAAGTCTGATCAGAATCTTAGATAGGCCAAGTCAAATTCTGAGTTGCTGATGTGGAATGTTGTTTAATGTTCCAACTGAGGGATAGACAAATTGGATGTTATCTTTCTTATTACTGCTCTTATACCTGTATTGACTGTCCTTTACAAACTTGACAAATTCCCAGTTGCAGGTTTTGATCTTGTGGGCACTAAAGATTTTCATTGGAATAATTTACTTTAAGATGTCTTATTAAGCCATTTCAGGATTGTTTAACAAAATCTATGACAGAGAAAAATAAGCTAAAATGGCCTTGCATTTATGTTTTCTTCAAATTTCTCGGAAATATATATGCTTACTAGGGGATAGTAAGAGCTATTTGGGGTCAGTGTCACCTGGCTCTGGAGAGTGATTCCTCTAATCCACCTGCCCCAATCAGTCTCAGTCCCCAGATAAAAGTAATATTTTTCCTGACAGGTTCCTCTCATTTCCTGCAACCTTGGGGATCACATTTCCCAGGTCAGGTACTGGGAGAGTAGAAGCAGAATGCTTTTCTCAGCAAGGAAGATGCTGTTACCTATAAGGCAACTTTCATTTCTGTACACAAACTTAGGTGCTAGTGTCAGAATCCCACAATAAGTTCCTAAGCTTGGAGTTTTGACAGGCAAGAGAGAAAGTATAAGTAGCTGATACATTGTTGTTGTGTTGTTGTTAGGTGCTGTTGAGTCAGTATCCGACTCATAGCGACGCTCTGTACAACAGGGGAAACACTATTGTCAGTGCTTCTCTGCTATTCATAGGGTTTTCAATGGCAGATTGATTTTTGGGAGGGGGTTGCCAGGTCCTTCTCCCAAGCCTACAGCTTCTGGTGTTCCCGGGCAGTCTCCCATCCAGGTACTAACCAGGCCCGACCCTGCTTAGCTTCCGAGATCTGACGGGATTGGATGCCACAGGGCTACAGCTGCAGGCTCAGCTGATACATACTGAGTGCTTATTATGAGGACATATACTCTGGTAGGTAATTTACTTGTGTCACTTTATCTCCACAGCAATTTGGCATTGAGTCTTTGAGAAGTTAAATAACCTATGAGATTCATCCTGTTAGTACATAGCAGATCTGGGACTAACACTCCTGTGTAACTGATTTTAGATTCTAAGTTCTTAAGTATCACTGCTTGTCTCTAGGAGATTATGGATATGATAATGTGTTCCTCATTTTAAATCCTTGGTATCAGTCAATTAAGCCCAATTACTATAATTTTACGTAGCTTCCTAAAAGCAGGCTTCCTTTACACCTTTATGGACATCACATTTTTGGAACTCAAGGAACTAAACTTGGGTAGGAAATAACTCTTTGTTGATGAACTTACATGTGTTGAGAAGATTTTCGGCCATTGGCATTTCAATGTCTAAAAGTGGAAGGAGAAGAAAATGAAAATTTTACATTTATGAGCATATTTTAATACTAATGGTAATTATTTTGTTTTGGAAACATTCATTCTATAGGCATAATCATTTTATTTATTTGTTACTACATCATTTCTCCCCCATGTGTCTGTCATTTTGCTGTACTGTGGGGACTTCTGTGTAGCTGTGATGCTGAAAGCTATGCCACTGATATTACAGATACCAGCAGGATCACCCATGGTGGACAGGTTTCAGCTGAGTTCCAGACTTAGACAGACTAGGAGAAAGGACATGACTAACCCACTCCCAAAGCAATTAGCCATTGAAAACTCTGTGAATAACAGAGAAACACAGTCAGGTATAGTGCTGGAAAATGAGCCCCCCAGGTTGGAAGGTACTCAAAAGACAACTGGGGAAGAGTTGCCTCCTCAGAGTAGAGTCAACCTTAATGATAGAGTAAAACCCCAAGGACCTCACTTGCTGGTATGGCACAACTCAAAATGAGAAGGAACCATGGTAAACATCCATTAATAATTGGAACATGGAATATACATAGTATAAATCTAGGAAAATAGGAAATCATCAAAAGGGAAATGGAGTGCATAAACATCAAGATTCTAGGCATCAGCTAAAATGGGCTATTTTAAATCAGAGAATCATATGGTCTACTATGCCAAGAATGACAAAGAAATGGGGTTGCATTCATAATCAAAAAAGATATCTCACGATCTATCCTGAAGTACAATGCTGTCAGTGGTAGAATAATATTCATACTTCTACAAGGAAAGCCAGTTAATATAACTATTATTCAAATTATGAACCCATCACTGAGGCTACAAATGAATAAAGGGAAGATTTTTGCCAGCTTCTGCAATCTGAAATACGTCAAACATCCAATCAGTAATAATAGTAATTACTGGTGGGTGGAATGCAAAAGTTAGAAACAAAGATGACAGCTCAGTAGTTGGAAAATATGGCCTTGATGACAGAAATGATGCTGGAGATTGAATGATATAATTTTGGTAGACCAATTACCTTTTCATTGCAAATACATTTTTTCACCAACATAAATTATGACTATACATGAGATGGAATGTACAGGAAACAAATTGACTTACATGTGTGGAAAGAGACAGTGAAAAAGCTCAGTATCAAAAGTCAGAACAAGACCAGGTACTGATAGTGGATCAGAACATCAATTTCTCATATACAATTTCAAACTGAAATGGAGTAAAATTAGAACAAGTGTACAAAAGCTCATATATGACCTTCAGTATATCCTACCTGAGTTCAGAGACCATTTCAAGAACAGTTTTGATGCATTAGATATTAATGATGGAGGACCAGATAAATTGTGACATGACGTAAAAACATTATTCATGAGGAAAGAAAAAGGTTATTGAAAAGACAAGAAAAAAAGAAAAGACTAAATTACATGTCAAAAGAGACTCTGAGACTTGCCCTTAAAAGTTGAGCAGCTAAAGTAAAAGGAAGAAATGACAGAGTAAAAGAACTAAACAGAAGATTTCAAAGGACAGCTTGAGAAGCCAAAATAAAATATAATGACATGTGCAAAGAACTGGAGATAGAAAACCAAACAGGAAGAACATGTTCTATTTTTCTCAAGCTTAAAGAATTGAAGAAAATATTCAAATCTTGAGTGGCAATCATGAAGGATTCTACAGGAAAAATATTAAAGGTTGAAGGAAACATTGAAAGAAGATGGAAGGAATACAGTCATTATATCAAAAAGAATTGGTGAATGAGCAACCATTTCAAGAGGTTGCATATGATAAGAAACCAGTGGTACTGAAGGACAAGGTTAAAGCTGCCTTGAAGGAATTGGTAAATCACAAGACTTTAGGAATTGATGGAAAACCCACAGAGGTGTTTCAGCAAACAGATGCAGCAGTGAAGGTGCTCACTTGTTTATGCCAAGAGATTTGGAAAACAGATACCTGGCCAATTGATTGGAAGAGATCCGTATTTGTACCTATTCCCAAGAAAGTGATTCTGAACAAATGTGGAAATTATCAAATGATATCTTTAATATCACACATTAGTAAAATTTTACTAAATATCATTCAAAAGTGACTATAGCAGTACATAAACAGGGAACTGATGAAAAATCAAGCCAGATTCAGAAGGTGTGGAACCAGGCGTATCATTGCTGATGTCAGATGGATATTAGCCAAAAGCAGAAAATAGCAGAAATATATCTATCTATGTTTTATTGACTATGAAAATGCTGTGTGGATCATAACAAATTATGAATCACATTGAGAAGAATGGGAAAACCAGCACATTTAATTGTACGCATGAGGAATCTACATTGATCAGGAAGCAGTTGTTTGAACAGAACAAGGAAACATTGCCTGGTTTAAAGTCAAGAAATGTATGTGTCAGGTCTGTATCCTTTCACTGTAACTCTTCAGTCTCTATGCTGAGCAAATAATCCAAGAAGCTAGACTTTATTTTATTTTTTATTTTTTTAATTGGAAAATTTTAATGTACACCTTAATGTGATTCATTCTGACATGCTTTTCATTGTGGCATTTCCATATATGCATTTTGATGTACATTATTCATATAGATGCTCCCTTACCCTCTTGTATGAGAAGCTGGACTTTATGAAGAAGAATGCCGCATAATTATTGGAGGAAGACTCATTAACAACCTGTGTTATGTGAATGACACAACTTTGCTGAAACTGAAGAGGATTTGAAGCATTTACTGATGAAGATCAAAGAATACAATCTTCAGTATGATTGTGCCTCAACTCCAGCTACTCAAAAATCCTTACAACTGAGCCACCACATAGTTTTGCTATAGTATGCCTGCTCAATTGCAAACTTATTCAATTCATGTGGGAAATGTATGAGGAGAGGGTAAACAAATGAATCATGTCCATATTTCAGATACAAGGAACTGTAAACTCATTAGCCATCTCTACCTGAAGAGTTCTTTAAAAAGGCATCACCAGCCACTGTATGAATTAAATACTGTAAATGGTGATGTCGGTTCATTTTTATTATACGCTTTTGGATTTCTATAAATCCAGGAAGGAGGATCCAGTTCCACATGCCAATTATTGTTACATTCTCTTACGTTAGGTTACACAATAAATGAGGGAGACAAAAGAATCCTTTACCAGAAAGTCAACCTGTCTAAACAAAAAGGAAAGAGCCCTTCATCAGTCAGTTGAGTTATGAGAAAATATTAGCCACACCTACTGGAATAGAAAGCTGGCATAGTTTCATTATATCCTTCACAGCTACCTTTCAGAGACTAATTTTTGTTTGATATGGTATCTCTAGAGTTCAGTTTTGAATTTTGTATTCTTGGTAAAATATATCAAATCATATTAAGATGTTTAGAAATAATGAAACTTTTATCTGGACTTAAAGAACTAATTACTTAAAAACCTACTCTATTCATAGAAGTTTCTTCTTTCTTTGAGGTTTTATTAATACATGTCTTGCTAAAGGAAGGAAATATTTTTGCCTTACATTTTGATTTTAAAAGTTGTATTATCCCCCAGCTGAATAGAATAATGTTCACTTGGGTATCTAGAAAACAGGCTACAGTGTATGAGGAAATGACCTAAGCCATCATCCTTTTGGACTGAGTCACTGCTGTGGCTGTGTTTCTTGCCTTTTAAGTCCCTTGTCTCACATTCAGAGGCTGGATCTCCTGTGGATTTGTCTCTGAATCAACAATTCAACAATGTAATTTAAGATATTGTATTTACAATGTACCACCAGATAAAGAAGTGACAGAAAATAATAGCACTGTGTCTGCCAAGAAGTAGATGAATCAAATGATAATAAAAAACCTAAGCGTGGTGATGCCTATAATTCCAGCACACATGAGGCTAAATTAGACAGGAAGATCACAAGTTCAAGGCCAGGCTGGGCTACATAGTGAGACTGTCTCAAAGCAAAACAAAAAACAAATAAAATAAAATAAATGAAAATGGGTAATAAGATAAACAGTTTTAAGGAACAGCTCCGCAAATGTGATTCTGTCTTTTCCCATGGTCCAGGAATCAAAGAAGAGACATGGATCTGCTCTCAATAAAGTTAGAGTCTGGTGGAAGAGAAGGATAACTGAGTAGATAATTTAAAATCATTGGGGTAAGTGCTATGATAGAAATATGCATAGAAAGTTGAATGCACCAAGAAAAGTCACTTGGTGTCAAGTGGGAATTCAAAGGGCTAACAAATACCCCTTTGGGAGGGAGTCAAGAAAGTTATCTTACCCAGGGAAGAATAATGCATTGGTTGATGAATATTAGATTAAAAAAATTCTTAGATGCTCTCTAAATTTGAAGTCTAGCATGCTCATGATTACTATTTAACAGGGTTAGGAAGTAAAAAATGCAACTTTAGGTGTACTGACAAGGACTCCCTCAAAAGTCTGATTTCCAGTTAACATTTTTTTCTTGAAAGAGATAATGATCATGAAAACTAAATTGTATGATTCTAAGAATAAGGAAGAATCTTACAGCAGTGATAGATTCATCAATAATATAAATTTTATATAAAACATGGGCTTTAACTCTACTTAGGAAAATTTATTACTTTACATGGGTCCAAATGCTTAATTAGTTAATTTAACCTTCTTTTCAGATAGTTTTCCTAGGGTTCTAATATTAAAAATATAGAAGAATGTAGCTGCTTCTCTTATGGAATGTGCTTAGTGGGATTTTTTTTTTTGATGTTCATCATGTGGATTTCTGAAAACTCTAAAAATAGAAGTGTACATGAATTTATTAAACAAAACCGACACTAATAATTGTTTTATAACATAGAAATCTCACACCATGGAAGTTCATTCATAATATTTTCACACACACAAAAAGTTACTCTGGAATTCTAATATGATCAGTCTGTGTTAAAAAAAAGCAAAGGAATAGAGCATGGATTTTGAGTGCGGTCAAATGAAATCTGAGTCCTTTACTCACTGCAGATTTTGGTTAGTCACTTGGCTGTGTATCTAGTCTCCATAAATGTTTTTCTGTTGTTTCTCATTAGGTTGAAAATTGTCTCTGTGGTAGGCAGTCTGCCTAACTTAGCGAGACCCTGTCTCAAAAAGTACAAAAATGGGCTTGGGGTGCAGCTCAATGGACCAGCACTTGCAAAGCATGCAAGCACGAGGCCCTGGGTTCAACCCCCAGTACTGCAAAAAGAAAAAAAAAATTGTCTCTGTGGTTAAACATTATATATCATTTACCATTCCTCAGAGTGATGTAGATTAGTTTTTTATAGTACATACCTTCCATGTTTACCACTTTGACAATGAGGAGAAAATGTTAAAGATGAAATTAAGTTAAATTAACAATGAATTGTACACACAGGTGATTGTTTTATTTGTTTTAAAGATAAAACTGAGTTCCTTTTTGTTTTACTTTTTTTACAGATTTCAAGAAGTATGAAAAATCAGGAATATTTATTTTTATTTGTATATTACACATACTTCTCCTATAGCTTAAGGCATTATTGATTTTAACCTTTGGGAACAATACAGAAGGCTGTTGTGATGAAGACAGGACAAGACACATACCCAGGAGTATACTTAGACAATCATGTTGATGTAGTGAGTAGTGGATAAAAAATGTGATAACATGTCTTATGATGCCTTCCTTGTGTTTCTGAGGGGCCTTTCTGAGGATACACTTTGAATATAAAGTTAATATTTTTGGATGATCATTATCAGTTTAGATGTTTCTAGCTTTGTTTTGTTAGGTATCTAAACATTTTGTGAGACCAACACATGATGGCACAGCTGTGCTGCCCCATCCGACAAAGACTTTGTGGAGTCCTTTCAGTTCATAACTAGTCCTTTCTTTAAGACATGTCTAAAAGGTAACTTCTCCAAGAAGCTTTCCTTATTATTTGGTCTTAGATGATTCCTTAGCTTCATATTCCCATTTCAATTCACACACAATAGTTTCTGATGCAAAATAATTACCTCTTGTTAATATTCACTCATTCGTGCTGAATGAGTTAAAATTTTTCTCTGTGGAACTTACTTCAATTAAATGAATTAGGTAACTAGATGTAATGATTATTAAAATTTGTATTGATCATTTAAAATTAGTGCTTGAGCCAGGTATGGTAACACATGCTGGTAATCCCAGTGATTTGGGAGGCAGAGGCAGGAGGACTGCAAGTTGGAGTTGGCCAGTGGTAGCCTGCATAATTTAGTGTGATCCTGTTTCAAGATAAAATATATATTATGAGTTGGTGGTGCAGCTCAGTAGTAGAGTGCTTGTGAAGTATGCATAAGGCTTGGGGTACAGCCACCCAGTACTAAAAAATAAATAAATAAATTCATGCCTAACTATCAAAAATAACTATTACAAAATTACAATGGTGTTTTCTCTGGAAGAGATTAGGAAATAACAATTAGCATGGTAGACAATTTTTGTTTTGTGGATATTTTTGTCAAACTATATCTCATGTGGCCTATTGATAATTGTCTCCTTTAATATAATGAATATCTTAATATTTATACCTAAAAGTCTGGCCTTGTGGCACATGCCTATAATCCCAGCAACTTGAGAGGCTGAGGAAGGAGTTTCACAGATTGGAAACCCAAGGAAGCCTGTGCAACTTAGTGAGACTCTTTCTCAAAATTAAAATAAAAAGGGTCTTGAAGGATTGAACCTAAGACCTTGCTCATGCTAGGCAAATACTCTACCACTACACTGGACCCCTATATCTATATCTATATCTGTATATGTATGTGTATGTGTGTATATATGTGTATGTGTATATATACACACATATACATATAAACATATACACACACTATATATATATATGTACACACGTATACACACACACACACACACACACACACACACACACACATACATATTGTTGTTGTTAGGTGCCATTGAGTTGGTATCTGACTCAGAGTGACCCTGCATACAACAGACGAGAAACACTATTGTCAGTGCTTCTCTGCTGTTCATAGCGTTTTCAATGATGGATTGATTTTTGGGAGTGGGTTGCCTGGTCCGTCTCCCAAGCCATAGGGCTACGACTGTAGGCTACACATACATATATATGGTGTACACACACACACACACACACACACACATATATATATACACCATATATATGTGTATATGGTCAGCACGCAACTTCACATTAAATGGAGAAAAGATTGAGGTTGTCCAAGATTTTACTTTGCTTGGCTCTATAATCAACACCCGTGGAAGCAGCAGTCAAGAAATCCAAC
>VMDO01002430.1:13041-65156 GCA_007922755.1 Pedetes capensis
TTGATGCTTTTGAATTGTGGTGCTGGAGACGTCTATTGAATATACCATGGACTGCCAAAAGAACCAACAGATCTGTCCTAGAAGAAGTACAACCAGAGTGCTCCTTGGAAGCAAAAATGGCCAAACTGCATCTTACATATTTCAGACATGTAGTCAGGAGAGAACAATCCCTGGAGAAGGACATCATGTTTGGAAGAGTAGCAGGTCAACGCAAAAGAGGAAAACCCTCCACCAGATGGATTGACACAGTGTCTGCAACAATGGGCTTAAACATAAATAAGATTGTTTGCCTGGCGCAGAATCGGCAAGTGTTTCGATCTGCTGTACATAGGGTCGCTATGAGTTGGACTCGACTCGACGGCACCTAACAACAACTATATATATATATACACACACACACACATATATATATACATACACACACACACACACACACACATATGTTGTTGTTGTTGTTAGGTGTCGTCGAGTCGTGTCCAACTCATAGTGACCCTCACAGGGTTTTCAATGGCAGATTGTTTTGGGGATTGCCTTGGGAGTGGGTTGCCAGGTACTTCTCCCATTTTTGCGGTGCTGGGAATCGAACTCAGGACCTCAGAGACTGCAGAGCGGTGCTCTACCAACTGAGCTAAATCCCAGCCATATGTATGTATATGTATGTATACATATATATTTGTATGTATATATGTATATATGTATATATGTATATATGTATATATATGTATGTATATGTATGTATATATACACATATATGTGTATATATGTACTTAAATCATCTGGACAATGTTTAATACATAGTTGTATTATTTAGTAACAAGTATTTCAAACTCTAAGCTGAAAACTGAGTTTGAAAATACTTAGTAAATGCCATTTAAGTATATTCCTGCTTTTATTGAAAGACATTCTGAAATACCAACGGGTTTAATGTTCCACACTTTTGGGAGACTTGATAACATTTTCTCTGTAATAAAGTGAAGAATTAGGAAACAAAGGTGTTTAAGGAGCAAAAAATAAATCAATGGATTGAAGCTTATATAATTAAGAAGGACCAACACATTTTAATTCAAAGGCTGTTTTTCCAATTTTTAGTGTAAACTACTGTAAAATATTTAAGATGAATTGAAAAAAGTAGAAAAAAGATCACAGGAAAGAAAGCAGAGGAAATAAAAATGACAGTAGGAATTCTGATTGACACTGAAGAATGAAAAAAAGAGTACAAAGAACAAATATGAGTTCACAGCCTCAAATATTGGGAGAAATTTGGTGAAAATACTCATAATTCTTCATTCCCCAAATGCCTAGAGGTCACCACATTACTCACTGTGTATTAATGGATACCCATATGTGATGTAGGGAAGTTTGTGATAACTTTGAGAAAGATTTTTATAAAAACATAAATTTTAAAAACTTTTATATTCTGTTAAAATGATAAAATATGAACTACCCAGAAAATTGGCTTATTTAGAAGTACTTATTGCCAGGGAATTGTGGATGGTTAAGAAGTTACACTAATTAGGATATTTTAAGAAATAGTTTGCAGGTAAAATAGAGTTTATAGAGCTTTAAATTGATTCTTAGTTAAGAAAGCACACTCTGGGCAAAAATATGCTTTTTAAAGAACATCCTTGAGGATTTGACAAAGAATGATTGATTAGTTCAGTTGTTTAAGGCATGATACAGGGAAGCCATGCCTTGTCTCAAGATCAAGCCACATGAAAAATGTGTGTTTTATTAACATAATCCATACTCACAGTGTTGGCCATTTTCTCACAAGTGAGCACTAGGAGAACCTTCATTGTTCTTTTTGTAAAACTCTTGATAGTGAGTCAGGATCCTTGTATATGAAGGTTTTTGTTATTATTCTATTACTTTAATAAGTTATGATTAAGGATAAGTATTTAAGATATATTTCATGCCTATACAATTCACTAGGACAAATGTGCCACTAAATACAAGGCATTTTTATATAGGAAGTGATCATTATTTCTTTAAACAAGCAGTATTCATGCCCTTAAATATGCCTATTAAAGTTATGACCATTCAAGTTTATGAGGCGTTTCATTTTAAACCCTCATTTTAGCATATGAAGCTTTTTTTTTCTTTTCTTTTACAAGGACTCGTTTGGATTTTTCCTTCCATATCTTCCAAGAGAGAGCCACCACATGGTCATCTTTGCAGTTTTGTATTTGGTGGGTCTAGTGTACTACTGGGTAGAGTTAGCCCAGTTGATAGAATTTTGCTCTGCACTTTTTAAGGACTTGGGTTTGATCTCAAGCACTCCCAAAATGGGAGAAGGATGTGGCAGCACACTTCTGAAAAAATCCTGAAACAATCATCCATTGAAAGCCTTATGAGGGTTGCTCTGAGTTGGATGTGACTTGATGGCCTCTAACAACAGCAACAAGACATCTACTGTTATGTTGTCTTAGCTCATGACTTGATAGTTTATGACGGTGATAGTCAGGTGCTTCATGGTGTAAGGTGAATGTGTTTGGTATGTGATATGTCATCTGCATTGTTTCCACTGCCTGCCTGCTTTCCTTCTTTCCTTTCCCTTAAATTGAAGTTCAGATTACATAAACATTAAATGTCACATGTATGTCCTGTTTAGTTTAAGCATGTTAGCTGTTAGGTGCTGTCGAGTCGGTATCCGACTCATAGCGACCCTCTGTACAACAGGGGAAACACTAGTGTCAGTGCTTCTCTGCTGTTCATAGGGTTTTCAATGGCAGATTGATTTTTGGGAGGGAGTTGCCAGGTCCTTCTCCCAAGCCTACAGCTTCTGGTGTTCCCAGGCGGTCTCCCATCCAGGTACTAACCAGGCCTGACCCTGCTTAGCTTCCGAGATCTGATGGGATCGGATGCCACAGTGCTATGGCTGCAGGCAGTTTAAGCATAAGCACTCATAAAACAATGAAGGGGAAATTGTGGTTGACTGTGATGGCGCATACCAATAATCCCAGCACTTTGGAGGCTGATGCAAGAAGAACATGAGTTTGAGGCCAGCCTGAGCTATATAGCAAGTTTGAAGTCTGACTCAATGAGACTATCTCAAACCAACCAACCAAAAAACAAAAAACAAAAAATACCCCCCAAACAAAACCAAAGCTATAACAACAACAACAAGAACAACAAAAAGGACCAAAGGAATTGTGTAACTGATTTTAACAATTGACATTCTCATCTCTATTTTACAGGAATATGATATTATTTAAGCATTAGTGAATACAAATTTTGGGATTTTGGAATGCAAACTTTTTGCATTGAAATAAATAGAATTAAGGAACTTTCCATATGAGAGATTTTTCAGGAAATAAGTTTTTAATGGGCAAGGGAAGACTATATTGGTGTCTTTTTTTTTAAGTTTTATGCCAGTCAAATTGGAAAATCCTCTGATCTAGCAAGTTAAGTATTAATGAAGAAAACTTTAATCTCTCACTGAAGAGTCTATTTCAGAAATACTGATTTTGTTAATACCTTGGGAGGCTGTAGCATTGTCACCTCTCATGGGATTCAGGAGTAAGTGGAAAAAGAAATTATGTATTCTATTCATGGAACTTAATCACTGAAGCACTCTTCACATTGTAAATCTGGATATAGCAATGTCATCTGGGAGCACACACTGTGCCATACTTATTATTCAGTTTAGGTTCTAGAAGAGAATTCAGCTCTAAAGCCCCAGGGAAACCATTTTATGAAACGAAGGAACTTCTGTACTGTGCATATATAATGGTACTGTGTATTGTCTGAAGAAGAACTAAAAACATAGCTGCCTATACCTTTTATTTTAGGGCTGAATTCTCTTGAGGGACATTAGTTCAGAGTTGATATTCTCTCCTATTGTGTCTGTCAGTTGCAGCTTCAATATTATTATTTCATTAGTCCATCCAGCAACTATTTATTGATATGCCAGGACCTGTGCTAGGTGCTGATGATGTAATAGTGAACGACTATGGACATGACCTCTGCTTTTCCTGGAAATTATGGTCTGAAAGTAGAGACAGAAGGTAATCAAACAAACACTTTAGAAAATAATTAAAACTTGACAGGAATACTCTGAAGGAAAAGAACAGACTTCCGTGAGAGCCATGTTTCTGATTTCTACTGGGATTGTTGCCCAAAGTGACGAAAATATGAAGGCTTATGGGCTAGAAATGCAGGACTTTGGGTGTGTTATAGGCAAAAAAGAGTTTTTAGCTGTTTTCATTTAACAACTTGCAGTTATTGTTTGATTTTATCAAATGATAATAACATGTCCAATCCTTATCACATGATTTATACTGGAAAAGTTCAAAATTTATTTGTGAAATAATGATACTAATTGTACTTTTCAACTCATATGCACTAACTCAGTAGAGTATATGCATAAGTTCAGGTAAGCTTTTTGCCAAGAGAGACACATTCTTTCTCTTTGAATTCCTCATAGTGCCTACTAGGGCATTTCTATAATTATTTTATTTTATAATGCTTTTTCACTTAATATTTTATATTATTATATATATATTATAAGATATGGATTTATATCCTTTCTTCATTGATGCTAAAACTGAGCGCAATGTTTAAAAGATTTGGATTTGGAATGATCAACTAATTACAAATTTAAGAAAAAGAAGGCAAATCTTTTTTCTTTTTTTTTCACTAGGACCTTAAACTGCGGTTTAAATAGGTTTTTAGTACAGCCTTCAGTTCTAAGCTGACTGATAAAATTAGTGTAAAGAATACACAGTTCACTTAGAATCAGGAGACATGAGCTAGGAGCATTGGCACACCCCGGTAATCCCAGTGACTACCGAGTTGGAGGCAGAAGGATTTCGGGTTTGAGTCCAGAGGCAATCTGCAAAACTTGCCGAGACCTTGTCTCAATTTTTAAAAAATTGAAAAAGTAACTGGGCAGGCAGAATGCTTGCAAGGCATGCCTGAGGTCCTGGGTTCAGCTCCCAGTACCACAAAAATAAAAGAAAAAAAATTGAAAGAAAGAAAAGAAAGAAAGAAAGAAAAAAGAAAAAAAGAAAAAGAAAAAGAAAAAGAAAAGAAAAAAAAGGAAGACAGAGAATCAAGAGTCATGGGTTCAAATTTTTTGATGCTTTTTTTGGTTAGTGTGTATTAATTGTACAAAATAATGGGCTTTGTTATTACATTTCCAGAGATGCATATAATGTACTTTGATCATATTCATCCCACATTACCCTCTCTTGTCTTCCTTCCCCCTGATTCCCTTCTTTTCCATTATTTGTTTATTGACATAGGATTAATTAAACCTTAATTTTCTTTATCTGTAAGTGAGACAACCAGTCTAGGGATCTCTAAGATGTTTTCCAACTTTAAAGTCTTCTAAATATCCATTGAGAAATGAATAATGTGTTTTCATGAATTTTCTCTGGACCAGAGATCCATAACCTATTTTCACTATTCCTAATTTTGATAACAATATGGGATCAGTGACTTTAATATGCAAAGCAGTTACAGATAATACAACTACTAAATGGAAGTTATTTTGATTTTTAGTCTTAGTTATTCCTTGTTGTTGTTCTTGTTAGGTGCTGTCGAGTCGGTATCTGACTCATAGCGATCCTCATAGGGTTTTCAATGGCTGACTGTTTCGGGATTGCCTTGGGAGTGGATTGCCAGGCCCTTCTCCCATTTTTGCGGTGCTGGGAATTGAACTCGGGGCCTCAGAGACTGCAGCGCAGTGCTCTACCCACTAAGTTAAATCCCAGCCGTAGTTATTCCTAGCAAATTATAAAAAACTTATCAAACAAGTCTCTTTATATACTTTAAAAATTCTTTTATGTGTGCATAAAACAAAAAATGAATTTAATATTAGTGTAGACAAAAACTAATTCGTAAGTCACAATTTTACCTCAATTTCCTGGGCCATAATTAGTGTTCAACCAGTATTTATTCAGTAAATGAATAAATAAGTTAAGCTGATAATAGATGATTTAAGTATTTTCCTTGTATGATTTAGTATTATAATAACCAAGAATAATTTCCTACAATAGGTATAATTATTAAGTACTGAAAGGTTAGTGGACACTTTACTTGATTAACTACTTTTATTTCTACAAATGCAATAATTTTTATCCCTCATTTACCATACTTAATTCCTGAGCTTGTAAAATCTCTTTAAATGGGCAGATTGCCCTGCTTTGAATCCATATGTAAAGACAGATATGTATATTCCCTAAGATTCAGTTGGTTGTGCAGTGAACATCCCAGGACTTAGTTTTCAGAAAAATAAATGGGTAGCCTGGCGCGGTGGTGCATGCCTGTAATCCCAGCGGCTTGGAAGACAGAGGCAGGAGGATTGCAAGTTCGAGACCAGAAGCAATCTGTGTAATTTAGTGAGACCCTGTCTCAAAAAGTAAAAAAATGGGCTGAGGGTGCAGCTCAGTGGTCCAGACTTGCAGAGCATGCAGGCGCGAGGCCATGGGTTCAACTCCCAGTACCTCAAAAAAAAAAAAAAAAAAAAAAAAAAAAAAAAAAAAAAAAAAAAAAAAAAAAAAAAAAAAAAAAAAAAAAAAAAAAGGAAAGAAAGAAAGAAAGAAAAAGAAAAAGAAAAATAAATGGGAAAATATTCCTTGGCTCTCTCTGTCTTTCTCTGTATGTGTATGTGTATATATGTATGTATATGTGGGTGGGGGATAGTGAGCAAAGAAAAATATAAAGAATGATCAAAATATGGCCAATGTTTAAGTTTAAAAAAATTTGGGGGGGATTAATGGCAATGTCTTTTACTGTAATATCTTTTTAAAATTTAAACATTCACCATATTTTTGATCATTATACATATGTGTGTATATAAATTAGTATACACAAGGTGTGATCAAAAGATACCATGAATGTTTAAATTAAAAAAAAAATTACTGAGCGTGGTGGCACACACCTGTAATCCCAGCACATGGGAAGCTGAGGCAGGAGGATTGATGCAAGTTCAAGGGCAGCCTGGGCTACACAGAAAGACCTTGTCTCAAACCCCTGTCCCTCCCAAAGTAAAAATTTATTACAACAAAAATTTATTACAAAACTGCTTCAGAAATTTGCAAGAATGATTGGATCAGTGTACTTGAAGTCAGGGGAAGTATTTTAAAGGAGATTGATGGCAATGTGTCTTTTACTGTAATGATATTTTTAAACATTCACCATGTTTTCTGATCACAACAAATACATAATATGTATAATATATATATATATATAAATATATATATATATATATATATATATATATATATATATATATATATATATATATATATAAAGGGGGCCAAAATACATACATTTTAATTATTAAAACTGTAATTCTCAATATATAACAGTAACAAAAGATGAATATAAGTCACGTTTCACTTCTGCAATTACAAGAGGTGCTCAAAGTGGTTATCATCATAATTCAAATCAATTTCAAAAAGTAATATATAGGTAATATCACTTAAAATGTTTATACATTTTTTGGCAGCCCAGATATGTATATCAAGTAGTATTTATTGAGTAGTTACTGTATGCCAGGTACTGTGCCATGAAGTCTATGATACCAGAATCTCCTTCTAAGAGATAAAGAAATTAAGACTCTGAAATAAAGTGATTTGTTTTTGGTGGAAGCTTGGGGTAGAGAGGTAAAGTAGCCCTTGCTATACCAGTGCTTTAAGAGGCTAGTCTTAAAAATATCTCTGTTTCCTTCTTCACTCATGCAGCAACCTAAGTTTAGGAGAGGTTAAGACTGTTAATAAAAATAATAGTCTATGTATCTATGTATCTGTCTATAAAATTGACTCGCAAATTCATAGTCCAGAAAAACATACATTTTAAGTGTTTTTTCTCCTGATAAAAACTTAACAGTTAATGATACTTTGTACCAGTCCTGTTTTAAAAGCACTTTACTCCTAGTTTTTGAAATCTTCACAACCATATGAAGTATTTTTTTATTATCATCATTCCTATGATGAGATGGTTAGACTGAGGCACAGAAATATTAAGCAAATTTCCCAAAGTCAGACAACTTACATGAAGAGGACCTAGATTCAGGTCCCAGGCTAGTTTACAACAGAATTCACAACCTTACTCACTGTGCTATATTTCCCCTTTCTAGGTATAATAACATAGGATGTTGGAGCTGCATTGAGCTATTCATTACAATAAATAGCATTGGCCAATGAGTTACAGCTGTAGGAAGTAGTGACTTTCCTCTATTTTAAGTAGCTTATATGAAATCAAATTCACAACTGTGACATGTTTAGGTGTAGGGGATAAACAACTGAATTAACCAGTCAGCATAAAAAGGTCAGGATAGTCAATAACGTACTGAAACAGCAATTTTGGCTGCCTAAATAAACTTCACAGATTCTATGGCACAGATTTATTTATGGGATGACCCATGAAGATTAACAGTTCATCTCAGTGAGAGCTGTCATGCATATGAGCCTTGTATCAACTTGTTTCATTGTGGTTTGGGAGGATGGCTTTGTCAGCTGCTGGATGTATTCTTGTATGGGTGAAACCTCAGTCACTTTAGTCAGTTTTATGAGGCACCTGGCTTCGGAAGAAGGGTGGGGAGGGAGGGGTTAGGGAGTTTCTAAGCAACAAGTGGAGGTTAAGAAAATACCAAAGCACAGCATGTGCTTATGTGCTACATTTAACAGTCACCACTCTTCATAGAATTGTAGGATGGCATTGTAACTAAGTTTCTGAAAAATGTTGCACATTTGGATGAGGCCCCCAGAGACTGTTTTCTTGGGATCTCACATTTTGTTGTTGTTAAGTGCCTACTAATAGCTACCATAACAGGGTTTTCAATGGCTGATTGTTTTCAGGATTACTTTGGGAGTGCATTGCTCATCCTTTTCTCATTTTTACAGTGCTGAGGATCAAACTCAGGTCCTCAGAGTATGGAGCTGCGCTCTACCAACTGAGCTAAACCCCAACTACAGTGTTCTTAAAGTTTAGAAGAATACTGGCAATATAAAGCTTTTTTTCTTTACATCTGAATTCATAGTTTTAGGAGACGAAGTTTCTGAAAATATATCTTTGGATGCAAATTCTCTACCAGTTGGAAGGCTGTTTTAATTTTCTTTTTGAAATCACAACATATAGAGTGAACTGTGTGAAAAGAAAGGTTCTAAAAGGAAACATCTAATAACTGGAGGAAAGTCACATTTCAAAACACAATGGCTTCTTATCCAGAAGTGTGTTCAGGTTTTGCTTTTTGATCCTTTGGATGTTCCATGCAAATGAACATTTGACCTAGGTTATTTTTTCTCCAACCTTTTAGTCTTTCCTGTAAGGATAGCAATACTTTTTCTGCCCTTGGTCAAATTTAGTATAGCAGACAACTGATACCTCAGTTTAGAGCTTAGCCCAGTTTAGCAGAGAACTGATAGCCCAGCTCACTGTTGACTACTTTCATCAAGATCTGAGAGATACACATAATCTTGGGAATGGAGGGACTGTTGTCCCACCTTTTGGAGATTGTTGTTTCTAATGTTGTTAGGTGACTAAGAATTAGATTGTACATGCCAGTCAGACAAATTCCATTAAATGTACATCAAGAAGTAAGTTTGATATTAAAGTGGCTCCAACAATTCTGGAATTCAGATGTCTAGATTCTTGAGACATTGGAAGAACCCAGGATAACAGCATGACCCACAGAATGAACCATGAATTTCACACTTGTCTTGCAAATAAATGTTGTTTGGGACCCTATTATTTTAATACGGGATAAAAGTAGCTATTTTTTTTATGAAATGATATTTTTAAAAAAATGCTATTTTCATCTGCATAACAAAACACCACATTCAAATTAAAAAATGAAAATCATTCCATACCAGACATAATGCTTACCTGTAAATTTAAATGAGGAAGAATCTATAGATAATGACCCAGTTTGGCCCTTTAGTTTCTGATGTAAAATGGTTTCAATCCTGTCCCAAAATTTTGCTACATTATTTTTATAATAGGATTTAAACTTCAGCACAGTATGTATTACCACTTTTCCTTTGGCTTGGCTACAAAACAAACAGACAAATAGATTATGCTTTTATGACTGAGAATCTGTCACTCTCAGTGGGAGGGTAAAGGAGTCTCTAAAGAAGTAGAGGTCAAGACAATAAAGTAGAATTATTCTATCCTTTGTTAACTCCTCCCATCCCTCTCAAGGGAGTGAAAATAGCACTTTATGGACATATTATAACAGTATAAACAGAGAATGATTTAGATTCAGGGAAGCTATGTTAGATCTACTATTTGCCTCAAACTGCTAGCATTCTCCAAAGCTATTTCCTTCTCTCTAAAACGTGGATGATAATCTTATTTACTGGGTTATTATAAACATTGTTATAAGTTGAGTGCATCTTTTGGGTAATAGATACAGAGGTATTTTGAAAATATCTGAGTGCTTAACAAAAATTGTTATCATAAATGTATTATGAATCCATTATGGGATCTATTGGGAGAATAGCAACCCTATGAGGGTCTCTATAAGTCGGACATGACTCAACAGCACCTAATATTAATAACAACATGGGATCTATAGAAAGGGCTAATAGAAAATAACAAAATGAAAAAAACAGGTAAAATGAGAGAATCCTTAATTATCTTAGTTTATTTAAATTGAAGTACAATTTGCAATAGTGGGTCATTTGTTGCTCATCTGTTGGAGGTCAGAACTGACAGCAAAAATGTTATCCTGGACTTAATTTATTTGTTGTTATGACTTGAAGATACAAATGTATAATGCATAAATTTTACAAAGGAACAACTACTACTGACCTCATATAATGTCTATTCTGCTCTACTACTATGTCTGTGCCTCATTACCTCTTCTTAAGCATTTCTCTGCATTTGTACATCCAATAATCAACAACATAGAGTTCTATGTAACTTAAGAAGATCCTGAAAACATCCATTTCCAAACCTTTATAACACTGACCAACAAAAATGGAAAGCATGGCCAAGATTCAGGATTTTCTTGGTGACTGTAGTGCTTTATTATTCCCATTATTTTTCTAGGATAATTTAAAGTAAATGTTGTTGTTAGGTGCCGTTGAGTCAGTATCTCTGACTCATAGCAACCCTGCATACAACAGGTGAAACACTATTGTCAGTGCTTTTCTGCTGTTCATAGGGTTTTCAATGGCAGATTGATTTTGGGGAGTGGGTTGCCGGGTCTGTCTCTCAACCCTACAGCACCTGGATCTCCCATCCAAGTACTAACCAGGCCCGACCCTGCTTAACTTCTGAAATCTGACAGGCTCGGATGCCACAGGACTATAGCTGCAGGCTAATTTAAAATAAATAAGTTAGCTAATTTCTATATCAACCTTTATCAGTCTATATTTTAAGGTATATGTGTTCTAGATACCCTTCCTTTTGGTTCTATAAATGCATTATTTGTATTTTCTTTGTATAGTATTAAGTCGTTAATAATTTCATGTCACTTTAGTAGGTATTCTCATCTCTTTTTTTAGCTTTTATGTTTCTCACAGGTGCAATTCTAATCTAGTCTGATCTGTAGGGAAAAACCATTTTGTCCCTTAGGGAATAGACAAGGACATTATCATATTACTCTGTTTATTTCAAATATTTTGTCGAATCACAAATGTCACTCTGAACTTTTCTCCTAGGTCAAAAAACATTCTAAAACTAAACTAAATATACTCTGATGTCATTAGGGGCCTAGGATCCTCTTTATTATTGAAAACATAAACTCAAAATTCTTTTACTTTTATCTTCTCAAGACTTATGAAATAACTTTAGTTTTATATAACAATTGTCTGTAATTCTTTGCTAGAGGCAGTTTTCCTTTCCATTCCTAAACTTCCCATTCATTCATTTGACAAATGTGCATTAGTCCAGGTAATATACCAGAGTTCTAGGTGTTAGAGCTATACTGATATGTAAAACTGCAAGGTCCCTGCACTCATGTGGTTTATATTTTAGCAGGAGAGACACCTTCAGGGAAGGCCTTTTTGAAAAGAGACCCTAATGTCAGGAAGGAGTGAGTCATGCTAAGATCTTGGGAAAGAAGTTTCAAGGAAGAAGGAACAAGGGCAAAGGGCCTGACCAAGATAGACTTAATGGTTCCAATTAGCTTTACTAAACTTTGAGACAGGCTTCCTCCTGATTGTAGGCCCTCATCTTCCTTTTCTTACAGCATTTACTTAAAAAAACTTATGACTATTACTCTCTTCCCTCGAAGTATGTGTTAATCTTTTGAAAACCTCTTGCCAAAACTCAGGAAATATTTTTCCCAGGGACCTGAAGGCCATCTCTTTGACACATAACGATCAAAAGATCTGGCAGCTCTATCTCCCACTTTCTCTGGGAGGGTGAGAGCCTAACTTCAGTGGATACTTTGCTTCAGTGTGTTAAAATATAAGTTTACTTTTCTTTTGGGTATAGCCAATTAGCACAAACAGATGGACTAAGCATTCCCTCCCACATCTGCCTTTAAAGACGTTTCCTTTGTTTCAGTAGAGATAAGGATTAGTTCTGATCTTTCTTACCTTTTGCAATAGACTTGAGCAAAAATCTTCCTTATTTGTTTAACTTTGTTTAGTGTAGGTTTTCCTTTGATAGTGCTGTTGTGGGAACCACTCTAGTATGTTTATTGCAAGAATAGTAGTAAGTCAGTGTGGATATAAAGTTGTGACTGAGCATAAGAGTATAAAATGAAGTGAGAGAGAGGGACAGGGATCAATTCAAGCAGGCTTTATGTATTATAGTAAGAAGCTTGGAATTTGTGGGAAACTGATAGCATTAAGGAGGGAAATGATGTGTTTTCTGGTTCATTTTTGGTTGCTATGTGCAGAATGAATTGTAGCAGAACAGGAGGAAAAGCTGAGGTAAATTGATATAATAATCCAGATAAGATCGCCTGTGTTCAAATTATAGCTTTATTATTTACTCAGTATGTCACCTTGGCAAAATATTTAATCTATGTTTGCTTTAATTTCCTCATTTGCAAAATGAGAAACTAATATATACAAGTCATGTAGGATTGTAACCAGGTTAAATGAGTCCCCTGTGGGTACTGGAAGCATGGATTAAAAATAAACCAAGAAAGTAGAATACTCTGAATTCTAGTTTTAGGTAGAGATAGATTCCAAAGCATATTAACTTTCCATTTGTATTTTAGTTATTATTTTTCCTTCAAGATTCAGAAAATGGTTCTGATTTATATCTCATTTTCACCCCACTAAATAGTGTTCCTCTGTTACTTTTTAACTTCTTTTTTTCCTACAGACATTGAGAACAGTTATATCTCACATTTACTCCAGCACTGAGATTTTTATTACAAATGCTAGAGAATTTATGTTAATTTATTATGTGTTTGATTTATTTTAATCTAAATGTGAGTCTTAAATATATCCAGACAGACTTCCAATTGTATTTTAAAAATATACCCAGCCTGGTATATTTAAAAATATACTAGGGAGGTTTTAAGTTTACAGGTATTGATTTAATGCCACACATATCTAAAGAGATATTATGTGGGTTTTAGAATATGTTGACAGTTATTGTTGTGGAGCATGCAGTTTAGGAAACTTTTTGCTGGAATTTCATGTATTTTTTTCCCCATAGGTAGGTAGAATTATTGTATTTCAAAAATGACTTCCTCTGCATGAATAGTTTACTAATCCATTTTGTATGTTATCACTTTTCAGAGAAACTTTCTCTCCCTCTTCTTCCTCTTCAAACTAATAACACTAAAGAATCATTTGAAATATGATGCCCAGTTTTATGCTCCTGTCTTTATCTTATCCTAAATTAGGTTTTCTCAAGGTGTTAAGGGCAATTGTTATGTTTCTAGATGGCTTAATTAATTAGTTTCAGTATAGTATTAAGCACAGAACTTTGCTCAAAACATTTTAATAATGATACTGGTAATAAATAGCAAGGGGCAACATGACATATGTAGTGCATAACCCATTTGTGTGATAGTCCATTTCACTAAACTTATTCAAAAACCCAAAAACAACCCTACTTAAGGAAATCTTGCTTCTAAGGCAAAGCTACATAATAGCCTGCTTAGTTTCCCTCAAGTGTGTGATTCTAACCAAGGCACACAGCTTTGCTCCCATCTGGACCCTGATATCATCTGTTGAAGTAATAAGTCTGTGTTAGGCTTAGTTAGTGTCTGTGTAGCTCGGCTCTGTTAGGATTTACAAACTAGAGATTCCAAGTACCTAGATCATCTGTTTTGTACCTTTTATTCCAGGTTATATTTGTCATAGGGACCAGAGTCCAACTTAACTTGCTGTTGTTAGGTGCTGTCAAGTCGTGTCTGACTCCTAACAACCCTCATAGGGTTTTTAATGGCTGATTGTTTCAGGATTGCCTTGGGAATGGATTGCCAGATCCTTCTCCCATTTTTGTGGTGCTGGGAATCAAACCCGGGACCTCAGAGACTGCAGAGCAGTGCTCTACCAACTGAGCTAAATCCCAGCCCCAAATGTACTATTTAGTTAGTTTTTCAATTATTCATGAGAGAATAAATGGTATTTTATTCTTATTAAGATTCTGTATTGCCCAGCAGAGCTAGAACAGTTTTTTGCCCAGGGTGAGTAATTAGTACATATTTTAAAAAATGAATTCCATTAATTCTACTATAGGCTTGTTAAGGTAATATTATTTCTGATTGGGTTTTCATGACTTCCCGCAATGGGGACACATAGTAGGTAGCAAATAGGTTTTGAAAATTTAATGTTAACTGGGATTTGTTTCTTGATGACAAGAAAAAAAATCTTCTACCTCCTTTACTTACTTTTTTTTCCTTTTCATGAATCTTCTTCCAGAGGCAGAGCTCCTAGAAACATGCCACCAACCTTTTCCAAATATATAAATTTTTTAGTGTAGACTTCTATGCACCTGAACTTCTTTATATTTCTGCCTCATTTATTTCTGACTCTCTGCTCATTAACAATGTTTCAGTAAACATCTTGGCTGTTTGACAAAGCTGGGAAGTTTGAGTGGTAATGGAATGAAGCTGATTGGGAACAAATGCAATGTGCATACATTCTGTGTTAGGGACTGCTATAAACTGAAGAACCTCCTGCCAAGGTAACATATCTAGTTTCTGTATATTTTTTTCTCTCATTGTGTAGGCCAAGCTGTGTTAAACTTGTATCCTTCTGCCCCAGCTTCCAGAGTGCTTGGATTATAGGTGTGTGCCACTATACCTGACTAGTTTCCATCTAATTTTTATTTTTGCCATGTGGGGATGTGGGCCCAGTTTGCTCACTGATTTTGATTTTTTAACAGAATCTGACAATTTGTTCAATTTGCGTGGGTTTTTTAAAATTAATTTTTATTTTTGTGGTACAGGGTGATTGAACCCAAGGCACATACTTTGCAAGTGGTCTGCCACTGTGCTGCATCCCCAGCCCATTTTTTATTTTTTATTTTGAATCAAGGTCTTGCTAAATTACGCAGGCTGCTTTTGGCCTTAAACTCATGATCCTCCTGCCTTAACCTCCTGGGATTACAGATGTGTGCCACTACACTGGGCACTTGTTTATTTGTTTACTTGTTTACTTATTTATTTATTTTTCAATTAAAAAAATTTAGACTTTGACATTTAACCCAATTTTGAAATCTGTTTCCAAGCCAAAAATACAACTAAAAACTAGACTTGGCCTATTGGTTACAATTTTGCCAATACTGACCCAGACATTCTTTACATGGCTCTTTTAGTCATTTTTTTAAAAAAATATTATCTTTAAATGATACTCTGATTTTAGATTCAGTTTTTGATTTTGTGCCCTCAAATAAAAAACAAACCCATTTAATCTTCATCTGATGCTCAGAATCAGCTAGAATTCCTGATGGTGGTTGAATAAGTTTCTAACAGACCTTGAATACTTTCTTCATATGTGAAGTAAGAAAGGTTTAATACTTAAAGTTAAATTTTATTTCTACCCTTCAATTGTATGACAAAGACTAAAAGTGTTCTGCTGAGTATGAGACGTAGAAGTGAAGAGCAAAACTCTGTGCCTGTCAGGCTGTTGTACATACCTTACTTGGACAACGTGAGATCTGACATACTGTCTTCTCAGTTTGGATCCATGAAATGTTTCATTTATCTGTTAAAAAGTAAAAATTAGTGACTTTTTTCTTTTTAAGTTTTCATTTTCAGAAAACTTAAAATACACACAGAAGCAATAGAATACTATAACAAACCATGTGTCCCTCATTTAGCTTGACCTTTTATTGACATATGGCAAATCTGTTTTATTTCTCTCCACTTCTTGGGAATTAAATTATCCCTTAACATCATCAAATATACAGTTTTCAGATTTTCCCAGGTCACAGAGAGCAGCATGATAGAGCAGAATATTTATTTTGAAGAACTGAATTCAAAGGGCCAGTTGACATTATATGCTTTCCATATGCATATTTTATTGAATATCAATGTAATAAAAATTAACAGAAATGTCTCTATGGAGGATGTTTCTAAATTTTTGTGTGTGTGCGTTTGTGTGCTATGGCAGATCCTATAATGCCTGGATGGCAACCTGTTTTCCCTACTTTTTCAATGTTACTGACAGGTTTAAAATGTGATATATAGAAATCTCTTCAGAGAGATTTTATGTAAAATCATTTTCTTAACTGCTTCCTACCCCCTGTCTCCAACCTAATAGATAACTTCCCACAACAGACCTTCATATATCACTTGACAGTCCTCATAAAGAGAGACTTTTACTTTGGCAAATTTGGTCCTCATAAAAAGCAGTTTGTTAGAGTTGATAAAATATTTATATTTTTCCTCCTGCTCAAAAGCAATTGGAATGTGTTCACTTGTACAATATATATCTCATAATATAAAGCTATGAACAACACAAAGTCTCACTAAGGGTCTCTGATAAATTAGGCAGGCTGCCTCTGGCCTGGAACTTGTGATCCTTCTGGCCCCACCTCCCAAATCACTGGGGTTACAGGCATGTGCCACTGCCTGTCCAAAAGGATTATACTTTTCTAGGTGGAAAGAACAGTAGATATGAGGATCCTAGGTAAGAATAAGATTAGTGTATTTGGGGGATAAAAGCAAAGACATTGTGACTCAAATAAGGAAAGGAGAAAGTGTATAAGTTGAATTTTCCAGGTAGGTAGAGATGAGATTCGAGAGGCCCTTGTAGGCTATGATAAGGAGTTTGGATGCTCTTTCTAAGTGTAGTGAATGCAGAGGTCCTGAGAAGATGGTAACTGTTGGGTAGGTAGTTTAGGCATTAGCAGGCAATATGGAGAAAAAGGACTGAAAGTAACTCTTGCCATTCTGCCATTATGAAGAAGCCAAATGGGACTCTGTTGTTGCTGTGAGCTATGGAGTCTGATCTGACTCATAGAGACCCTCATAGAGTTTTCAATGGCTAATTGTTTCAGGAGTGGGCCATCACATCCTTCTCCCACTTTCATGGTGCTGGGGATTGAACCCGGGGTCTCAGAGAGCACAGAGCCTTACTCTACTAACTGAGCTAAACCCAGCCCTTGAAAACCCTATGAGGGTCGCTATGAGTCAGACCGACTCAATGGCACCTAACAACAACAAAACGACAACAAAAACAACATCAGTCTCTAAGGACACTGGCAGACCATTTTCAAATGGATTCCACACTTACCCAAGCCCTTGAGCTATTTAAAAAAAACCACCATAGGCCTATATCATACTACCTCCCCAGAGCTGGGGCTGATGTCACACTGGGCGATCACTAGTTTGAATAAAACTAAAGGGAACACACTTCTACTCTTTCCCATTCCTCTCTCATCCTCTCTGCTCCTCTGCTCTCTTCAGCAACCACATGCACATCTTTCCCCTCTCTAGGGCTCACCATCCACTCTGTCTATCCTAGGCAACTTTCCTTCTAAAAGCCTGCTTAGCTCTTCTGTTTTCTGGCATCTTTACCTTCTCCTGGGGAATAGAAACATCCTTATTTCAATTCACTCTGGGAATACAGGATTTTCCAAGTTCCTTTGGAGATCTACCTAAGCTTCTTCTGGTGCCTCAGTTTTCCCTTTGAATATTCCTTAAAAGTGTGCTATCTTTAGCTCAATGTCCCTATCCTATCCATTAGGGAAATGTAAATCAAAACAACTCTGAGATTCCACCTACCTCCAGTAAGAATGGCCAACATCAACAAAACAAATAATAACAAATGCTGTCAAGGTTATGGGGAAAAAGGAACCCTCTTACACTGTTGGTGGGACTGTAAATTGGTTCAACCACTTTGGAAATCAATATGGAGATACCTCAGAAATCTAAAAATAGAACTGCCAAATGACCCAGCTATACCACTACTGGGCTGGGATTTAGCTCAGTTGGTAGAGCACTGGTCTGTAGTCTCTGAGGTCCCGAGTTCGATTCCCAGCCCCGCAAAAATGGGAGAAGGATGTGGCAACCCACTCCCAAGGCAATCCCGAAACAATCTGCCATTGAAAACCCTATGAGGGTCTCTATGAGTCAGACACGACTTGATGGCACTTAACAACAACAACAACACAGAGAAGCCCACCTGTTGGCATTTGCTTTAAGCTTTAGGACTGGGATTTAGCTCAGTTGGTAGAGCACTGCGCTGCAGTCTCTGAGGTCCTGAGTTTGATTCCCAGCACAGCAAAAATGGGAGAAGGACCTGGCAATCCACTCCCAAGCCAATCCTGAAACAGTCAGCCACTGTAAACCTTATGAGGGTCGCTATGATTTGGATACCGACTTGATGGCACCTAACAACAACAACAACATACCACTACTGGGAATATACCCAAAGTGAGACAAGTCAACAAATCAAAGAGACACTTGCATCTCCATATTCAATGCAGCACTCTTCACAATAGCAATGATATGGAACCAACCAAGGTGCCCATCAACAAAAGAATGGATAAAAAATTATGGTACATATACACAATGGAATACTACTCAGCAATAAAAAATGAAATAATGTCATTTGTTTCAAAATGGATGGAACTGGGGAATATCATATTAAGCAAATGAACACAAGCTCAGAAAGAGAAATACCATATGCTCTCACTCATATGTGAGAGCTGAATCTTACTTAAAGGAAGAAAAAATCCTATACATAAGTTGATATATAAAAATGCACAGTTAAACTTAGTGAAGAAGGGACAATATAAAGAGTAGAAAGAAGGAGAGAGGGAACTAGTAAAAGGAAGCAAAGATTGTGGAAGATGGGATGAGGAAGAGAATCAATGTAGAGGAATAAAGGGGGAGAGGATAATCTCAGTGTAAATGATGCAACTTCATGAGTACATGTGAAAAATAGGGGAATATAACTCAAATATGCACATGACTTTCCACTACATATTAGTCAAAAGCTTCCATAAATCTTGTAAATTGATAAAGGTGTAACCAAAAGTGATGTAATGGTTGCATAGTGAAAAAAGCCAGTGCTGTATTACTCTGTACCTGACTAACATTTACCAATAAAGGGAGGAAAAAATAAACTCCCATCCCCCCCCAAAACTGTACAGTCTTTAATAAACTTATTATATAGTTTACTATAATTTCTGTATAGGGTATAAATTCTTTTATATGCTGAATACAAGGGCTGAAGTTTTTCTGCTAGTTTTTGGACTCGCATTCTGGACCCACCTACCCATGCTCCCCAAGCATCCCTGATAACAGTAACTAAACCATATTTTCATCTATTCTCATTTCCAATGTATCTGCCTCTCTTGGGTGAAAGTAGATTTGAGATTTATGAGCATCAAAGAAGCAGAGAGAGTATAAAGAACTTTCTCTTCCAAGGGTCAAGCAAGAACCCAGAGAACAGTCTGAGAGCCTAGTGCAAAGGAAGAATCACACAGGTCTTTAGAAGAGTTCACTCAATTAACAGGTATTTGTGGACACCCAGGAATAAAGGTAACACTGGTCTTCTATGGGGCTTTCCATGGCCCCATAGAAGCCAATAAGTTGCTCCAAAGGGAGGATGTAGCTTTCATGCACCTGAGGTTAGGCTTAGACAGGGGGCAGAAAATGAGGAGCCACTAGGCTTCTTCCTGTGGCTTTGATATGAACAGGCAGATTGCCTGTTGCTCCAATTTCAGTCAGTAGGATTTAAAAACATTTCACCTTCTATTTTATGAAGCTGCCTGCCATAACAAGACAATCCCTCTAATAAAAGCCCAGCAGGTAGAGGGGATATAAAATATTAGATGCTCTTCAAAACAACTGCTGGAGGTAACATAGCAATTACAACAATTTAAAAAAAGCACACATAAGAATACTCAGACACAGTGTAGGGGAGGCAAACGTAGCATACTTAAAAACAAAATTTTCAAGATTAAAAATCAACTTAAAAAGATAATTATTCTTGAGATCTGAATTTGGGAGTTGGAAGACTAAATGGAATAAATATCTAGAAATATCTCAAAATAGTAATAATATACACCTATCAAAAAGTGTCAGGAAAAGGCTGTGGCAATCCACTTCTGAGGCAATCGCAAAACAATCAGCTGTTGAAAACCCTATGAGGGTCGCTATGAGTCAGACTGGACTCCATGGCACCTAATTGCAACACAACAATCAAAAAGTGTGATAGCACCTGTTGCTGGGGGAGGTAGAGGAAGGGTACTCAAATACTAGTGGTGTGAATGTGAGTTATTTCACCTTTGAAAAGAAATGTGACAGAATTTCTTAAAATCCTCATTGGATTCAATATCTTGGTCTAGAAACTTCTCAAATGTAAAAAAAGAAGGATGTGAATAGAAAGATATTTTTTGCAATGTTAATTATATTAGTCAAAAGCTACGTGCCTAAAAATAGAGAAAGAACTGAAAACATTATGCAACATCCATACTAAAGAGTATTTGGGGATCATTGAAAAGAAAACATTAGACCTTTACATTGACTTGGAGGCATTTCTATGTGGCATTACTGAGAAAAAGAAAACAATTTTTATGAAACTGTGTATGATGAACCCATTTTGGTAAAATACTGACAAGCATCCATTTCTGTATCTTTTGTTTTTCTGTGTATGCTTATATAATCAGGAAGAAGATAAGGAAAGATACATACTTTGATGTTGGCATGGGTTATTTGGAAGTAAAATTTGGGAATATACGTGGAAGGAGAGGGAAAAGTGGGAAACAGCAAAAAAGAGAAAAAGTCTTTATTTAAAAATTCATTTTAGGTGATTTGATCTTATTTCACCTTGCATATAAGTTTTATATTTCTTCTTTTGTTCTTTTTTATATCTTTATGTAAATATGAAATTCTTTGGAGAATTTTTAAGCTGGTGAATGATGTGATTTAATTCTCATTTTTGAAAGATCACTTTAAACTAGTGTGGAGAAAGCAAGGAAACAAGGTTGGGAGGTAATTGTAGGAGTTTAGGAAAGAGATTGTAGCGGCTGTAATTAGGGAAAGAAGAGGATAGATTAAAGTTATGTTTTGATGTTGGATTTAATAGAATGTGTTGATTTGTTTGTTGTGAGGAGTATTCCTTTGTTAGGTTTTTAGATTGATTAACTGAATTGATTTTGGTGTTATTTACTGAGCTAGAGAAGACAGATGAAGGGATATTTGGGGGTGAAGGTTAAGATTATTATTTTAGCAGTCATCAATGCTGATGGTTTTTAAATAGTAGGTTTGGATGTGGTAAGTGTAGAGAATGGGATCCCAACTGAACTGAGTTAAAGTGAGTACAGGAGGTGAAGTGGAAACAGCAAACATACCTAAGTTTTTCCACAAAATATTAAGAGAAACAGGGAAATGATGCTGGAGAACACAGACCCACGTGGGATGTTTTAAAAGATGATGATATGTGAACTAATTATATCTCTGAAGAAAAGACTATGAAAAACTATCCTGACTTCTAGGAGGGCAATATTATTGTGCCTTATTTCCTGTGGAAAAGAGAGAATCTTATAGGAAACGTAAAATAATATAGCTACTTACAGGCTCAGAATAATTCCAGTGTTTACTCATCTGGGTCCCAGAAATAATTTGTGGATTTCATAAATCTGCTTTTTTCTCTCTAAGCAATTCATCATTTTTTTCTTTATTCATGTGATCTTCCATCCCCTCAACTATATCTGCTCTTTCTTTTTGAAAATATTATTTGAATATGCTCAACACTGACTGCTTTCTGCCCTTGAGGAGATAATTGGGCCAGTAAGCTACAAAGACAAGACAGAATTAGATGTTCAGAGACAAGAGGAATTGGAGTGGTTAGAATTAACATTCTAGAATTGCTAATAATAGATTCATATAACTTTGAGTCCATAAAGGACTTTAAAAATGATCTTATGTAGTCTCATTCTTCAAATAAATAAATGGAACTTTGGCCATGCTATTTATATTATCCAGTGATTGTGCCAAGTATACAAGTAATATTCCCAATTCTCAGATGACAAGTGAATTGTCTCAATACATTTTTAGTCTATTGATAGCAATATTTCTGTCATGGTAAGGCATATTACAATGTGGTTTTGTTTTATTTTTATTTTTCTTCTGTCATTTCAGTGAGATTGGAGGAGAGAATAAGGGATAAATACTTGTTTTTAAACAACAATTTTACTTTGGAGTTCAGGCAACAACCACCCTAAATGAATTATTAAGAAAATTTGGTGTCTGATTAGATAGATGATGGAGAAGGTAGGGGAAGACTTGACTTTAAGCTATAAGACAAGGTGAATGGCAGAATAGGAATGATACAAATTGAAACCAAGAAAAGATACTAAGGACCAAAAATGACTGCTAAATGATGCCCTATTTTAAAAAATAGGCTTCAATATGAACTCAGTCACATAGCATAAAATACTTGTGTAATAAAGTTGTGAACAAATGGATAATTTAGACTTTTTTGCTACTGTTTATTCACAACTTTATTACCCATAGCATCACACATTCTAGGTAAATGCACCACCACTGAGTTGTACTCCCAGCGCCTTTTCCTATTTTTCATTTTGAGATGGGGTCCTCCTAATATTGTGCAGGCTGCCTCTGATCTCAAACTCATGATCCTCTGCTCAAGCTTTCCAAGTTGCTGGGTTTACAGTCATGCATCATGAAGACTGGATTAGAATTTTTTTTTTCTTTTTTTGAGACAGAATCTCACTGGGCCCAAGGTGGACTCGAATTCATGTCAATCCTCTTGCCTTGTCACTGAGTGCTGGCATTACAGGTGTGCACCACCATGACTGGTTTTTAGAACCATTTTTGTTATGGCACTGTCTTCAAACCAAATATAGTTGAACGTGTCATGTTCTTAGTTTTTATCTTTCCCAGACTGCCTATTTATGTTCTTTCCTAATGTCCTTTATTTTTTCCTTTCTACATTGTATCACCTTCCCAAACCTCACAATTGTTCAAAAGATCAACACATATCTTAAATAATAATGAGGCCTATCATCCTTATAGTGAATAATAGCTTTATGCTAAGGATGTTACAGGACATTGTAAGGTGGAATTATGAGAATTTTTCCAGTATCACTAATTTGACCCCTATATTTTAAGAAGCTTAGTCTCTTATCAGACTCTTTGGGTAAAGAGTTATTAAATATTTGACCTTTAATTAAATGCCAACTCTCCGTAACCCACATAGGATTATTGGACAAGCCCTTGAGCAGGGATTTCAGAAATAATTATTTTTGTAGAAATAAGGAAAAACAAGATTGTATTCAAATGACACATATCAAAAAATTCAAATCTTGTTCTTCAATACCCTAATGTTGTTGTTGTTGTTAGGTGCCGTCGAGTTGGTATCCAACTCATAGCGACGCTCTGTACAACAGGGGAAACACTATTGTCAGTGCTTCTCTGCTGTTCATAGGGTTTTCAATGGCAGATTGATTTTTGGAAGGGGATTGCCAGGTCCTTCTCCCAGCCTACAGCTTCTGGTGTTCCCAGGCGGTCTCCCATCCAGGTACTAACCAGGCCCGACCCTGCTTAGCTTTCGAGATCTGAAGGGATCGGATGCCACAGGGCTACAACTACAGGCCACAATACCCTAATAGACGTAACTTTTTCTTCTCTTATCTTCTACCTGCCCCTGCCTTCCTGTTTCCTTTCCCCCTAAAATAAAATGCACAAAATGATACCCAAGCCACCATCTAGACAAATGTATGGAAAGAATCTTTGAATTACATTAATTGAAAGATGTTGAAAATGAAAATACCAAGGATGGGTTTACTAATTGAAAAACTGTGATCATTTATGGTCTTAAAATTACATTTATGGGTGAAAAATGATTATAAAATTTATCAGACATGAGACTTATAAGTAATAACCAATATATGTTTCTAATAAGGAGAAGAACTTGATCAAAGCCAGAATATATAACTATATTATGTGAAAAGTACAACAGATTGTCCTATGAAAAATTTCAGAGTAAAGCACAAGTTCTAAAAAATCACAAAACTAACTTTATTAAATGTGAGAAGGAAAAAATTTCAGAAAGTAATTGGAGTCATTTTTCTCAAGAATTTCTGTTCTCTAAAACACCAAATTTTAGTATAGAAATGATACAATATTTTTAAGATATTATTTTGGTTTTTTTAATGTAAAAACTCCTTTTAAGTCAGCTCAAAAATACATAGAAGATCCTTTTTATTGGTGGTGTTATTATATTTTTGTACTGTTGAATGTGTAACAAAGGATTACAAAATGATATATTTTTATAGAAGTTGGAAAATATTTCCTCTACTTGATAAATACTCCTAAGGTAGATACAAAGGAACTCATATATGTTTGCTACTTAGGTATTCCCAGATAGGAAGTACAAGTTGGGTCTACTATGATCCCTTCTGTTTTATAGTGATTCCTCATATTTGCAGATATCCTGCTCTTTTAGCATTTATTTCTTCTATCCTTATTTTTCAGTTATATAAAACTATACAGCACAGTAGTATTTTTATGTTGTTTTAATATCACTCAAAGTATAAATAATGGCTCTATAATATTGGTTGTATTTGTGATAAAGCTTGGATCTTCTTATTTCCTTTATGGCTAGAAACTGAATTCATAATGATTTCTATTTAATATATCAGCTAAATATTTTGTTTAACAAATAGCCAGTTTAGTAATTTTTGAATTTAAAACCATATTTGAATTTGTATTAGTTTTCTGGTATGTTTTGATGGACCTAAAACTGAATGAACACTAGCATAATTTTTACTCAAACTGAAACAGTACTAACTTATATTGCATGGAACAGGAGACCTGGAGTGTTGTTTATTTTAGTATCTTTTAAAAATGATATCCTTATAATCCTGATAAATCCAACAGAGAATCTGGCATTTGATAGACTGATGCAAAGAAAGGCATATGTAAAAGAGTGCATATGCCCCTAGCAGGTTCAGGTTAGCTCACTGGAAAACTTATTTGACAAATGCCCTGGTTGTATACTGTATAAGATGCCCCTTGCTCTTGGACACTCTAGTAAGTTGTTTGATAAATTAAGCTTGGCTGGCCTGTTTTGTATAGGGAATCTTAGGTAACTTGCACTTTTGGATATCTGTAATGCAATGCTTTTATATGGTTAAAACAATATTGGATTTTGTTAAACATTTTGGAACGTTTGACAGGCCATGCTAAGTTTATGTAGTCTGATGTGTGCTTACGATGCCACATCTTGGTGCTTTTTAATTAGAGGACAAAAAGACATGGAATGGAAACAGTTCAACTGATATTGTGTAAATTAATCTTGTTGTTGTTAGGTGCTATTGATTCGTGTCTGACACATCGCGCCCTCATGGGGTTTTCAATAGCTGATTGTTTTCCAGATTGTCTAGGGAGTGGATTGCCACGTCCTTCTTCCATTTTTGAGATGCTGGGAATCAAAGCCGGGACCTCAGAGACTGCAGAGTGACACTCTACCAACTAAACTAAATCCCAGCTCCAAATTAATCTTAGTGCCTACATTTATTCATACAAAAAATATGGTCTTACTCCACTGTTAATTTTTTCAAATTTTGTTCACTTTAATTGGGCACCCTGTCTGCTGAAGAGTAGCAAGAAAACCCAAAACAAACAAACAAACAAAATAAAATAAAATAAAATAAGGGAAGGCATAGATATTTCTTGAATTTCCCATGAGGAAACTACATATTGGAACCGTGAAAATGTTCTCTATCAAGACCTATTCTCTATAATTAAAAAGTTCTATTTACAGTAAGGGAGAAGGACCTTGCAACCCACTCCGGAAACAATCCACCATTGAAAACCCTATGAATAGCACAGAAGCACTGACAATAGTGCCCGGCATGGCAGTGTCCCGGAGTGCTTCATCTGTTGTACATAGGATTACTATGAGTCGGACCCAAACTGATGGCACATAACAACAAACAGCCTGCAGCCGTACCCCTGTGGCTTCCAATCCCATCAGATCTTGGAAGCTAAGCAAGGTCAGGCCTGGTTAGTACTTGGACGGGAGACTGCATGGGAACACCAGGTCCTGTTGGCTTGGGAGAAGGACCTGGCAACCCATTCCCTCAAAACAATTAGCCATTGAAAACCGTATGAATAGCAGAGAAGCACGGACAATAGTGTTTCGTCTGTTGTACATAAGGTTGCTATGAGTCGAACAGGGACTCCACTGCACCTAACAACAACAAACAAGATTCATAGCAAAGTATCACTTTTCTTGATCTAATTTTTTTTTTTTTTGTGGGGGTGAGTCATTGCAAGAATTACGTAGTGGCAATCAGAAGAAGAAAAATAGGGTATAGGTGTTATAAGAACGACAATCAGGTGGGTAAGCCTGCAGCCATACTACTGTGGTGTCGGATCCCGTCAGATCTTGGAAACTAAGCAGGGTCGGCCCGGTTAGTACTTCGATGGGAGACCGCCTGGGAACACCAGGAGCTGTAAGCTTGGGAGAAGGACCCAGCAACCCACTCACCAAAGAAATCAGTGATTAAAAGCCCTAAGAATAGCAGAGAAGCACTGACAGTAGTGTTTCATCTGTTGTACCTAGGATCGCTATGAGTCGGATATCAACTGTAGGGCACCCAACAACAACAACATCAGGTAGGTATTTCTAATAATTCACAACTCCATTTGGTACAAGTTATAATCAACAGTGTTATGCTTATGAATGTTGTATATATGATAACAACTATAATGCATCGAGAATTGTATTCAATGAAAATAGAGAAGCATGTAAAAGCAAACATTGTATGAGAAATATATGGTGAATGTTTTCAAGCAGATGAGTTGAAAAGTAGGAATGAGGATTTTTTAAAGGTGTCTGAAGTGGGATGTCATGATTCCTGGTTGATTAACAAGGATAATGTTATGATTAGACTGATAGCTTTAGAATATTCATTTGTATTCGAATGAGTTGATCTGAATTTATGGCAGAAAGGATGATTTCCCTGGTGTGGGTATATGTGAAGTTGTTTTAAAGTTATATATTCACTGCGTTATATGCTTGTAGTTTACCAAGAATATTAGTGATGCTCTCATTTTAGGCAAATACTTTTATAGGCCATCTTTTTTTTAGGACTTATAGAATAATAGGACTACTGCTTAAGTTCATGATACATTCATCTTACATAATGCATACAACCCTATTACATTGATATTTATGATCTCATTTTTAGTTACAGAAACTGAGTTGCAGGGAAATTAGTACTAAGATCATACAATTAGCAAATGATTAGCTTTTGAACTGAACAAAGACTTCCAGTCCAAAGGCTATTTCTTCACCCCTGTGTTAATATTGCTTTTTTGTTGTTTCCTTATTATCATAAAGCTGAAGATGGGGGTTTTCTGTCTCCATTTTCTACCTATTAACTCATCATATGATGGTATAAGCACACTGGGACTTTCAAGGATTCTGAATTTATTAGAAACTAGGAGGAAGTAGGATGTTATGGTAAAACCACAAGCTGTAGTCAGATTGAGTGGTATCTAAAGGTGTCTTGTCAGAAATCTTTTGGGGGAAATGGGAGATGAATGATGTCATGCTGCTCCTGACAGGGTTTTGTTTTGTTTTGTTGATAGAATCATTTGAGTTAGTTATAGTTATGTCTGAGGTAAAAGAAGCTTATGTCCAAAATGTAGTTAACACTCTTCACTGAGTTTTTAATCAGGTAAATGTTAAAGCATACTCTTAAGTACAAGCCTTATGATCTTCACTCAGTACTGAGGATCTGCATCTTTATTTTGGGCCATATCCTGTCTCATATTGGCCATTCTTCTTCCTCAAGGGACCTTTTAGTTTCAAATATAGAAACAGCATGGCCTTTGCCATCTGTCCTAGAGGTGGTATATATGTTATTCATTTAATTTATTAATTCATTTGAAATATTAGTTGATTATCTTTCATGTGTCATATTTCTTATATTTCTTGACATGTGTCCCTTTTACATTTTTCCATGTACATGTTTTCTAACTGACTTTCTGAAAGGGCTGATCATCCTAATCTAGAACTAAGGTAATAATTATAAATTGTTTCCAACTTGGAAGGTGACTGCTGGGATTGTGGCACTTCTAGGGGCATAGCATTTAAAGGACAATGCACTGAAAAAAAATTCAACTTACCAAATATTCTATCTTTTTATTTAGGTCCATATATTCTTGTGAATATGGTTTTTCAAATTTTCTGTCATAGTCAATGTTGTTGACCTTAAAGCTGATGTGATAGTAAAAAGGTGTCTTTCCTGAGATGGAGAGAAAAGAAAAAATAATTCTCGTACTGTGCATTGTATAACTACATTCATTCCAAGAATATCATGTTAAATAGAATATGCTTATGGAATATCAGGTTATTTGATATTTAAATGGTCTTGGTGCCCACTGATTATAGAAATTGCTTGCACAAAGGAATGTTAAATTATAACCTTACCCACAAATGTATTCATGATTTTTAATGTAAAATTTTAATGTCCCAGTTTTCAAGTTTGGGCAATATGGAGGCAGATATGTTATTATTAAAAGAAATTACATTAAACTATAGTAATTATTTTAGTCTTTGTGGTCATGCCACAGATTATATTTAGGAAAATCTGTAAAGTCATAGGATTTATTGTTTATAAAATACCTAGGGAATTAAGATGAGTAAAGGATAAAGTAAAATGAGACATGATTTGTAAGTAATGCACAGTAAGTAAATAGAAAAAGAAATGAAACCTACAATTGTAGAAAAGCAAAGCAAAGGAAATCAGATAAATACTTGGTAGGACCGTACTGTTTGTTTGTTTATTTATGTGTTTATTTATTCTTTTTTGGTACTAGAGGGGCTGAAGCCAGGCCTCACACATATTTTGCATGTACTCTACCACTGAGCTGCACCCTCAGCCCCTTATTTATTTTTTGTCTTGAGTCAACATCTTACTAAGTTAGAGAGGTTGCCTCTGGCAAGTTAGACCAGCTGCCTTTGGTCTCGAAATTGCTATCCTCCTGTCTCTGCTTCCCAAGTTGTTGGGATTACAGGTGTGTGCCACTATGCCCAGCTGACTGTTTAAATACATCAAATACATCTAATAGAAAGTGAAATTCATTTTTCTTAACATTTCAGGTCCCATTATATCTCTCTACTCTGTAGATTAAGGGTGAGGGAAGAATATGCATATATGTGGGGGGTTGGGGGAGGGAAGAGCTACAAGTGTTGGAAGAAAAAAGGACAGAGAAAGAAGTAAGAGCATTTTGCAATGTTCTGAGAAATCTATCTATCTATCTATTTATTTATTTATTTATTTATTTATTTATTTATTTATTGGTAGTACTTGGAGGCTGAACCCAGAGCCTTGCATATACTTTGCAAATGCTCTACCACTGGGCTGCACCCCCAGCCCATTTTTTATTTTTTACCTTGAGACAGGGTCTCTCGAAGTTACATAGGCTGCCTGTAGCCTCAAATCTGTGCTCCTCCTGCTTCTACCCACCAAATTACCCGGATTACAACATGTGCCACCATATTCAGCCAAGAAACTTCTTAATGTTAGTGTTGTTGTTGTTAGGTGCCATTGAGTCAGTGTCTGACTCATAGCGGCCCTACATACAACAGGTGAAACATTATTGTTAGTGTTTCTCTGCTATTCATAGGGTTTTCAATGGCTGCTGCTTTTTTGGGAGTGGGTTACCAGGTCCTTCTCCCAAGCTTACAGCACCTGGTGTTCCCAGGTAGTCTCCCATCCAAGTACTAACCAGACCCAACCCTGCTTAGCTTCAGAGATCTGAAGGGATGGGATGCCACAGTGGATAGCTGCAGTCTTAATGTTAGTGGCTGCAATTAATTATGTGGTATGGTCATCTATGTTCTTTTACACACAATTAAAATTCCTAATTTTCCTAATATGGAATCAACATATCCACAAGACTTAAAAAGCCAAAATAGTGGGTACTTACCATAGGCAACAAAATAGACAATGAGTCCGATGATTATGGCAGCAATCACCACCATTAAGATACCCAGAGTAACCTTTCCACACCTTGTGAGTTTCATTTTTGTTTTTGACTCCGTTCTTCTGAGGAAAAAGGATAAGAAAACAAGTGTCAATATGTGCTTGATATAAGACTCCCAGAAATAAATATAAATGTGATGTTGAACATAAAAGTGTATTATTTACACAAATTATGGATTCAGTGGACTGCTGAGCTTGGGAAAAAGAGTGTGGGATTAGTGTGTGAGGAGAAGAGTAGTAAGAAAGTCTCAGAGTATCAAAACCTGGATCTTATTGAGCCCAATGGGTCATAATAATTTTGGCTTTTCTATGCGTGAAATTGAAGCATTGGACAGCTTTCAGCAGAGGATTGTGATGATATGACCTAATGTATTAATCAAATACCTCTGGATGTTGTAAAGACTAAATTGTAGAAGACAAAATAGAAACAGAGTGAAAAGACAGAAAATGATTACAATAATCGAAGCAGAAGATGATGTTGGTGTGGATCAAGACAGTAAAGGTGGAAGAAATGAGAGAGTTGAAGCTTGGATATATTTTGAGTATAGAGGTGGCAGGATTAAACTGACGGATTGGTGTGGAATGTAAGTGGAAGAGAAGAGTCAAAGATGGTGGTTTCTAGGTCTTTAGTTGGAAAACTTAGAAGATGGAGTTGTCATCAGGTGAGATGGGAAGGCTGTTGTAGCTGGGAAGGGGGGATGAGTGGAAGTTCAGTGTTGTTTATGTTTGGGATGTTCATTGAGTAGGTGGATATAATGTGGATTGGATATACAAATTTGAAGCTTGGGATAGAAGAGTAGGCTGGTCATATAAATTTGGCATTCACCAACATACAGACTAGAGTCTGGGACTAGATGAGATTACTAAAGGATTAAGTGTAGATAGAGAAGAAGACCAAGGTGTGACCACCGAGATGCTCTTCTATTAGGAGATTAAGGAGAAGATGGAGACCCAGTAAAGAATCCTGAGATGAAGGGGAGGTAAGGATGGGAAATAATGCAGAAGAATAAAGCGACAGAGGATAATCCCAAATTATATGATGCAACTACATGAATACATGGGAAAAAATAGGGGAATATAACCCATAATTACATATGGTTTTTACTACATATTAATCAAAGGATTACATAAATTATGTAAATTGATGAATGTGTAACCAAAAGTGATATAATAGTTGCACAATGGAAATGGCAAAAGCCTTATTACTCTGTAACCCACCAACGTTTATTAATAAAGGAGAAAAAACAAATACTGAGAGGAAACAGCCAGTGAGGGTAGGAGGAAAGCAAAGAGAATGTGATGTCTTTGGAACCAGTAGAAGTGTATCAAGAATGAGGAAGGGGGATTAGTGGTGCCAGATGATAGTTTAAAAAAATCAGTCAGTGAGCACTGAAAACACTAGATTAGCATTTTTGAGGTAACGAAAGAAGTTTTAGGAATGAAAATGTCAAGAGACTAGTTAGAGATAGTTTAAAAGAGAATAGAATTAGAGAAACTAGAGAGTGACCATTGACCACTCTTTAAAAGACTTTGCTGAAAATGAGAGAAGTAGGACAAAGAAATGGGACTATACATAGGGGAGGGAATGGAACAGAGAGATGTTTTAGATTGTTATAAAAATTTAAAAATGTACATACTAGTAGAGAGAATAGTTTAAGGTTTGCGGTATACCTATCACAGGTTTGAGAACTATTAACATTTTGTAGTGTTTATTTCATTTGATTTTTTGAAATATTTTCAAGTAGTTATAATAAAGTAATCATATCATGATATTCATCCCTAGATAATTTGTATTCCATCAGAAAAATGAGAGCATTTTTTTTCTGACTATTGACATACCTAGTGAATTTATCATTAATTTCTTAATATCTGCCAATACTGAGGTCCTCAACATTTCGGGCACAAAGAACTGGTTTCATGGAAGACAATTTTTCCATGGAATGGGGATGGGGTGGTTGAGATGCTGATCTGATAGGAGACAGAGTTCAGGTAGTAATTTAACCCATAGGGAATGGCTGTAAATACATATGGTATCAGTCTGTGGCCTGGTGGATGGGACCTGTGCTCTAACACAAATTTCACATTTAAATATCTCTACTTGTCCTCAAAATGTCTTTTACAAAAAATTTTTGAATGAAGATAAAATAAAAATCTCCACATTGCGTTTGGTTGTTTTATTTCTTGTGATTAGGTTCTGTCGAGTTGGGTCTGACTCATAGCTACCCTATGGTACAACAGAATGAAACACTGTGCCATGCCAAAACTATGTCAGTGCTTCTCTGCTATTCATAGGGTTTTCAATGGCTGATTGTTTTGGGAGTGTGCTGCCAGGTCCTTCTCCTGTTTTTCCCATGCTGGGGATAGAATCCAGGGCTTCAGAGATCACAGAGAATCACTCTACTAGCTAAGCTATGTCTCTTTTAATCTAGAACAGCTTCCTTATTTCACCTTTTCTTTTTCTCTGTGACATTGGCTTATTGCAGTTACTGCAAATTGTTTTGTAGAATGTTCTACTAAGAGAAGAAGCTTCTGTATTTATTTTCAAAAAGACTTTAATTAAATAATTTATTTTGAGGCAATTTCAGACTCATATACAGCTGTAACAAATAATAGAGATTCCTTGTATCCTTTACCCAGTTTTTCCTGATGGAAGTGACTTGTAAAACCATAATATACTATCATGCTGGGCACTGTGATGCACCCTTTTAATCCCAGGAGTCTGAGATTCTTGGAGTCTGAGGCACGAAAATTGCAAATTTGAGGCTAGAGGCAGCCTATACAGCTTAGTGAAACTCTATCTCAAAAATTAAAAAAAGGGTTGGATGTGCAGCTCAGTGGTAGAGCATTTACCTAGTATGTGCGAGGCCCTGGCTTCAAAGCCCTCGCACTGCCCCAAAAACCCCAAACCCCCAAAATACCTGCCCTCACCCCTCACCAAAACTATAGTATAATATCACAACTAGGATATTTGCATGTATATAGCCAAGATGCTGAACATTTCCATCAACACAGTGTCCCTTATATTACCTTTTTATAGCTTCATCCACTTCTCTCCTGCGCACTTGTCCTTAATTCTTGACAACTAATCTGTTCTTTCTATAGTTTTATCATTTTAAGAACATTATAAAATGGAATATTAAAAATATGCAATCCTTTGAGATTTTCTCTTTTTCATTCAGCTCTAGAGGTTTATTTATTCATCATTATTCACAGATTCATGGGTTTGTAAATTTTAGGCATTAAATGATATATGCAGTTTGGAAATAATAGTTATATGGAGGAAGAAAATAATAGTATTAAAAGCTTTTAGATAAATTATCATATTATTTATGAATTGAGAGGCAACTTTATTCAAATGTGTATTTTCAACATCATAAAATAATATTTTACCTTGACATACACAGATGTGAAGGAAATTTCTCTTTAGAAGTTAAATAAATAATTTATTATACTCATGTTTACAAGCATTTTCTTTTCTTTTGTTTTTTAACCCAGGACATTCCACCATTGAGCTGTACCCCAAACTCCTTTTTAAATATTTTTTATTTTGAGACAGAGTCTCATTAAGTTGCACAGGCTGCCTCTGGCCTCAAATTTGAAATTCCCTTGTCTCAGCCTCCCAAGTTGCTGGGATTACAGGTATGTGCCACAGTCCTTGGTTTATAGAGCATTTTCTATGGACAAAACTTTGTACTAGACAAGAGGAGCATAATGATAAACAAGATTACTAATAAATATAAAATGCAAGAACTGTAATTTTTTCATTTTATATGCTGTATATTATATTATATATTAGCTTGCTAGGGTTACCATAATAAAGTTCCACAGACTCCATGACTTCATCAGTAGAAAGTTATTTGCTCACTGTTCAGGAGGCTAGGAGACTGAGATTAAGGTTTTGGCAGGTTTGGTTTTATCCTAAAGCCTATCTCCTTGGCTTGTAGATGGCCACCTTTTCTCTGTGTCTTTGCATTACCATTCCTCTGTCTGTGTCCTAATTTTCTCTTCTTATAATGACAAGGGGCTGGGATTTGGCTCAGTGGGTAGAGCGCTGCTCTGCAGTCTCTGAGGTCCCGAGTTCAATTCCCAGCACCACAAAAATGGGAGAAGGACATGGCAATCCACTCCCAAGGCAATCCCGAAGTAGTCAGCCATTGAAAACCCTATGAGGATGGTTATGAGTCAGATACCGACTTGACGGCACCTAACAACAGCAACAACAACATAATGACAAGAGTCATACAGGGTTAGAGTCTACCCTAATTACCTCACTTCAATTTAATTACCTTATTTTACTTATTTCCAAGAACAGTCACATTCTGAAGTTAGAGCTTCAATATATGAATTTTGGGGGTACATAATTAAGCTCATAACATATATTCTATTCATACATTTTATAGTAATAGTGTTTATTAATATCAGTATATTTCACTAGTTTATTTTGTTAATAGATTATATATTTTATATACTATATACTTTATATACTATATTTCATGTGTCATAGATGTTGTTGTCGTTGTTAGGTGCTGTCGAGTCAGTATCCGACTCATAGAGACCCTCACAGGGTTTCAATGGCTGACTGTTTCGGGATTGCCTTGGGAGTGGATTGCCAGGCCCTTCTCCCATTTTTGCGGTGCTGGGAATTGAACTCGGAACCTCAGAGACTGCAGCACAACCCTCTACTCACTGAGCTAAATCCCAGCCCGTGTCATTCATATATATATATATATATATATATATATATATATATATATATACATATATATATGTATGTATATGTATATATGTTATATTATATATATCCACATATATAAAATACTCTGATATGCTCATATGTGTGTGTATGTGTGTATGTGTGTGTAAGATATTTCATATACATATGAAGGAAAGTCAAGCCCGCTGCAGTGGCACATGCTTATAATCCTAGTGACTCAGGAGGCAGTGGCAGGAAGATCACGAGTTTGAGGCCAGATGTAACTTGTGTAACCTAGCAAGACCCTGACTAAACATAAAGAAACAAAAAATGGGCCACGGGTGTAGCCCAGTGGTAGAGCACTTGCTGAGTATGTGCAAGGCCCTGGCTTCAACCCCCAAGTACCTCAAAAAACAAAACAAAATAAAACAAAACCCCTCAAAGCCACACTGAAATGTCTATATTAAATATAGGTTAGTTTGTAACACCTACATTATTTCAATTTTCATTTGCTTGTTGTTAGGTGTCATTGAATCGTGTCTGACTTTCATCTGCTAACACAATGAAATATCAGGACATTTATTTTTTAGTTGGCAATCATTCTCTGAATAGGTGATTTATTTGCCAGATGATAGATGATTTATTAGCAATATTAGCTAGATTTCGAGTACAGGTGGAATTTCCCATGCTTAATGTTTTTAGAAATTTCATTTTACCTTTTAAAAAAAGTTTCTGACTATGTAAAAGTACTTTGTCCAAATTGTTTGCGCATTATACATAAAATCAGTGTCTCAGTGTTTGTACAGATACATGGTTTAGCTCAGTTGGTAGAGTCCTGCTCTGTGCTCTGTAAGGCCCTGGGTCTGATCCTCAGCACCACAAAAATGGGAGAAGGACATGACAGCCCACTCCTGAAATAATCCTGGGAAAAAACCAAAACCAAACAAAAACAATCAGCCAGTGAAAACCCAGTGAAGGTCGTTACTTGATGGCACCTGACAGCAACAACAAACAAGAACTTTTTGGTTCATTAAAAAAAAACAAAACACTTAAGGAAATATCTCACTATGGAAAAGCTTAGAGAAAAATAACTTTTTTTTTTTAAATGGAGTCTTTTTTTTTTTTTTTTAATGGAGGCTTGCTATATTACCTAGGCTGGCCTTGAACTCCTGGGCTAAAGATATGCTTTTGCCTCAGCCTGAAAAACATGTTTTTAGTCTTAACAACTCATTTATTGAGTCTAGAATAGTGCTTAAAATTTTGGGTAAAAGAAATAAATAGTATGTTAAACTCTGGTAGGTTAATTTTCTACATAAAAATATGGGTTTCTAAGACATTTTCCTCTATACCTATATATTTGCATATTTTACTCAATGCAACTTGCCATGGGATAATCCCCAGCTAAAATGTGACAAATAAGTGAGAAATTTGATATGACACATATTTGGGATGTATCTTCCTGTACTTGTGTCATTCTAATAGATTGAACCTTATAAAATTTCTGCTTTTGTAAATAAAAATTTTGAATATTAACAATTTTACAATGATTTAATCTGTAGATATTGAGTAGCCCTTATTTTGTTGTCTTCTGATTTGTCTATAAGATGATATAAAAGTGATTTTTGTATACAAGATTTTGTCTAATAGCATAATTTGACATAAAATTTCAACATAACTTACTGAGAGACATGTGGAGCTGGAAGGGACCTTGCAAATCACACATCCTACTTTCTCAATTTTAAAGAAGGGGAAATTATAGAACAATATTTTCTCTTTAGGATATTTCAAATCTAGAGATTAGTATTGTATGTAGAGATTTGAATTCTAGTTGTCATTAGTATGTTTAGGGTTAGGGTAAGAGTTAAGATAAGGGTTCTTCTTTCAGATTCAGGTGTTCTTCCTACTTTCGAAAGGTATTATTGATTGGGAAAATGATTATCCATTGTGATGTATGATGTGTTTTTGTGTGTATTCCTAAATTCAAAAAATTCACATTTGTTATTATTCAGATTCTTTAAAGCATTCTTTAAAAACTGTCAGACATATGAATTCCATTTTCCAAATTTTTACTATTAGGTGAAATTTTGGTCGTAAATAGACTGCTTAACATTTCACAGAAATTTAGTTTTTGGTGGGAGTTGAGGTGAGGAATACAAAATCTTCTTTAATTTTAGGAACATGCTTTAAACTTCCATATGTGTTTTACTAACTCACAAAGAGTATACTGAAACCGTTCAATCAGGTGTAATAATAAGGACATGGTAATGATATAAAGGATTATTGAGGGATTTTATTTCATTTTATTATTATTACTATTTTTTGAGGTTCTTGGGGGTTGATCCCAGGACCTCACATATACTTTTCAAGTGCTCTACCATTAGGCTACACTCCCATTTTTATCTTTCATTTTGAGCCTGAGGTCTAGACTCCCTCTGGCCTTGAATTTATGATCCTCTTGCCTCTGCTTCCCAAATCACTGGGATTACAGGTGTGGGCCACGGTGTCTGGACTGTTTAGAGGTTTTAGAATCAGTAGTTTGCAGGTGAGTTGTAGTTACAATTATTCCTTGAATTGGAACCAGGATCTATGTACACATTATTGCTCAAATTTGTTTATGGAGTATAAGAAACTCAGCAAATTGATATGAAAGATATAGAAGACATTACTTAGAAGCTGAGAGGAAAGATTTAACTAGAGTTTTATTAATTAAATTAAAAGGATTAACAATAGCTTAATTTGATGGAAAAGATTTCAGTGTTTCTCTTGTAGTCAATTAAGCTAAATATTAATATGAATGTGAAAATAACAATACTAAAGCTGTTTTTTGGAAAGTTACATCTCACCTAATATTATACTGTTTACCTAGATGATGGCATCATATCAAAACCAAAAGATTGCCCAAAATTTTATTAAAAATATGAATCAGTATCAAAGCGTTCATTGAGGCATGCATTTTGGAGACTGCCAGGAAAGACTAGTATATATGTTAACATTTATTTTTATGTTAATTTGATTAACTTAAAAATCAAAATGTAAAAGTTATTTGTCCACCTGTATGTGCAGTGAAAGCATTGTGCACATTTCTTTGGGTTTCAGGCCAATTACTATCTAAACATATGACTTTGCTTATGGGAAGAAACAAAATCTTTTTTTCTTGTTTTTGTTTCTAAATAAAAATGTTAAATCATACCACTAAAAATGTATAGGAGTAGCTGGATGTGGTAATGCGGGCCTGTCACTCCAGTGTTTAGGAGGCTGAGGTAGGAGCATCATGAATTCTAGACCAACCTGGGCTACATAGTGAGACCTTGCCTCAACAAACAAACAAACAAACAAATGAAAAAGTACAGTTGTGAAACACTACAGTATTCCAATAATTAAAAATGAAGACCTAAATTTTGGTCTACCACTTCCTATAGGTAAAATAGCATGTTGCAAACATAAGCAATATCTCTGTATCAACATATATCATTAGAAATAGCCGTAAAGCTCTTATGTCTTTCAATATTCACAGTGCATTTATCTTTGTAAAGATACAATCTCCCAAACATCTTCAAGTTTCAGCAGTTATGCACATTTTTTACATGAACATCCTAACTGTAACTGAAATATTTCTCAAAAAATTAACCAGAACAGACCATAAAAATTAAAATTTATCCATTTTAATCATTTTTATTATCCCATATTTCCAGACTTACATAACTACTATTTCCACAAAAACATTGAGGAAGAACTTTAAAATGCCAATTATGTTACTTTAACAAATGTAATCCCTTCAGAAAATTTACCTGCAGAGCAAAAGGAAGCCCTCCTCCTGCCCACCCCCTTTATCCTCACCTGTTTTGCAGAGATGTCCATGCATCCTCCTTCTGCCAAGCCTGTCCCTTTGCCATCTTACCCTTGAGTGTTGTGCAGCACAGTCATTCTCCACCTATTTAGCTTACAAGATTCTGTGGCTTTTATGTGTTTTATGATAGTGTCATAATGGTAATACTTAGCACTTACACAACTTTTCATCTTCAAAGTGCTTTCCAAACATTTACTAATTAATTATAAGACATTAGTAAAACATGAGCTGTATATATGCCACTCCAGAAATAATAATCATAACCCATAAGTTGGGACAAAGTTTAAAATTCTCTGTAGTGACTAAGGAAGCAGTGGGGTCGTCTGGTTTAAGGACAGTCTTGTATTTTTCATACTTAGAAACAATTGGCTGCTCTTCTCACTCCCTATAATCTTCTTCTAAGAATTATGACAATTTTTTTTTGCTGTTCAATGAAAAGCCAGTGTCTCTTCAAGCTTTAACCTTCCATTAGGATCTGAATGGTTTCCAATATAACTCTCTTGCCTTCTTTTACCATGTATTGTCCTTTCACAAATTCACTCCTGGAAATTTCACTACAATTTTAATACTAGTGCTATATAAAGAATGTTTGGTACCCAGAAATCTTCAGGGTGTTGATATTTAGTTACAAATGGGCTTAACCAATAATTTTCCAATATTTTGGACAGCATTCTGGGTTCTAGCAGCCAATCTTGATACTGGTGTTGAGAATAGATAGGATATACCTCAGTATTCAGCCACCTGAAAGAAAAAGAACTTGCCAGAGGCCAGAGACCACAATAAGGGAGCTCCTAGTTATTATATTGGAAGAAAAGTCTTCATTGTCTACCAGGTTTTTGTTTTGTTTTGTTTTTCTTTTTATAGAGTCTCACAATGTACCATAGGCTGGCCTTGAACTTGTGATCCTCCTGCCTCAACCTCCTCAGGGGTGGAATAACAGGTGTGCACTACCACACCAGAAAGCAGTTTTTGTTAAAGAGACTCAAGTTAAACATGATCAAGTAGAATTGTTGTCCTACCTAAGCTATACCCCTTCTTTCTAAAACATGTATAGGGAATGATAATCAGAGATATCATTTGTATTAGGATAAAAAGTATCATAATGTCTGCATGTGTTTCAGTTATTAACAGGACCCTTATTAGATCTATCTACATTCATTAAAGTTTCTACATTAAATATATTTAATTGCGCTTTCCAAGGTAGTGTACCTTTGACCTGTGTTTAATTAATGCCGTGTATTCTTCCCACTCTCATTTGTCTAGGTAATCCCTATTCATCCTTCAAGGTTAGCCTAATCCTTTCTTCATGTGGGTTTCTCAAAACATTCTGACTTATCTGAAGCTCATAAACTAATAAATTCACAAATTCTTGCAATGTAATGTACATATAAGTATATTAGACTAGGGAGCAGATGAAAAGTTTCATGAATTATTGTCCTAGAATCATCATGATGAAACTTATTATTTTGTACACTAATAAGAAAGGGGGGAAAATAAAGGAAAAAACATCAGTTCCAGTTTTCACCATAAAGAAATAGTAAATATATGAGGAGATAAATACATTTACCCTGTTTTAAAAATTGAACAATCTGTATATGTACCAAAATATTACATGGTATACCATAAATACTTTAAAAATATTTTTGTTTCACTTAAAAATAAATTTTAATAAGAATGTTACTGAGTTCCAGCAGAAATATAATCTATAAACACATATACACAAATCTTGCTTTCTTAAATGTTAAGACTTTACCTGAATAATTAAAATATAGTATCCAAAAATGGACCTTCTTGGACCTTTCAATATGTACATGTAATAAGTAATTTAAAAATAAGTGCTCACATGAGATAATGTTTTCTTTTAATTCATGGATTTTTAAAGTCTGTTTGCAGCAACAAAATATCATGAAGAATACTTTCTTAGATTGTTGTTGTTGGGTGCTGTGGAGTCAGTTCCAACTTGTAATGTCCAACAGAACAACAGAACAAAACACTACCCAACACTGTGCCATACACATGATCTTTTTTTTATTTTTACATTGAGCCTAATGTTGCAACCACTATGTTTCTTCTCTTTTTGAGTTGTGCCACATCAACAAAAGAGGGCCCCACAGGCTTTACTCAATTTCTGTCATTAAGGTTGACTGTACTTTGAGGAGACAACACATTCCCAGTAATTTCTTGAATGCCTTCCAGCCTAGGGAACTCAATTTCTGACACTATAGTGAACAGAGCCTGTAGCCATACCACTGTGACATCTGGTCCAGTTAGATCTTGGAAGCTAAGTAGGGTCAGGCCTCGTTGGCATTTGGACAGGAGACTGCCTGGGAACACCAGGTACTGCAAGCTTGGGAGAAGGACCTAGCAACCTACTCTCCAAACACAATCTGGCATTGAAAACCCTATGAGTAGCAGAGATGTACCCATAATAGTGTTTTGCCTATTGTACATAGGGTCGCTATGAGTTGGACACTGACTGGAAGGCACCTAACAACAACAGTTGATAGTGATTCTCTGCTATTCATAGGGTTTTCAATGGCTAATTGTTTTGAGAGTGGGCTGCTGGATCTTTCTCCCTAGTTTGTCTTAGTCTGAAAGTTCAGGTGGAACTTATCAATCATGGGTGACCCTGCTGGTATCTGAAATACTAGTGGCATAACTTTCAGGATCACAGCAACACACAAGCCCCCACAGCAAGACAAGCTGACAGATGTGGGGGGTCTCTTAGATTAGGGACCCTCTAGTTCTTATTCCTGAATTTTCTTTGCCTCATTTGTGAGCCTTATTGTTTGATTTACTTTTTAATTATTTAAACTCTTTTCAACTTCTAAAATTTAAGAACCCATTTTAGAGGAGTATAATAAAATTGCTTTTTATGAAGGGGGTGTTAAAAGAATTTTTCAATTTAGATGTATCTTGCTCATAAGAGAGGTAGTTTCATTTAAAAAATTTTACATTTGCCACTGAGAAGAGCCTTATAACTGTAATATCTCTTTACACTCCCATTTATGCTCCAAATTATATCAAAAAAGAAGACTGGAAAATCACACTTAACTCTGGGCATCTAGAGCCAGTGAAGAAGAAAGAGAAGTCTTCATTTTATGCTCATACCATGGGTAAATTTTACCACGAAAGCAAAGGCATTTTATGCTACAAATAATGTTTCCTTTCCCAGGTTTGGGGAAAAAAATGAAGTTATAGGCAACTTAGATAAAACAAGTTTTATAATTCTTCTATAGAAAACTTAGCCTGTAGCCCTACCACTGTGGTGTCCAATCCCTTCAGATCTTGGAAGCTAAGCAGGGTTGGACCTGATTAATATTTGGATGGGATACTGCTCAGGAACACCAGGTACTGTAGGCTTGGGAGAAGGACTTGGCAACTTTCTCCCACAAAACAATCTGCCATTGAAAACCCTATGAATAGCAGAGAAGCACTGACAATACTGTTTCCCCTGTTGTACTTAGGGTTGCTATGAGTCAGAGACTGACTCGGCAGCACCTAACAACAACAACAACAACAACAACAAAAATAGAAAACTTAAGAAAAATTTTAGACAAATGATTATAGAAAACTGCCAAGCTTTATAAGAAAAAAAGCCTCCTTGTTCTCAAAAATGTACAGACTAAATGAAAAGATTTTTTTTCACCAGAATAGTAAAATTAGTCATAGCATCTATGCCATATGTAGAATAATTTTAAAGATTTTTTCTTTCCCAATTGGACACAGAAAGTATTATAAAAATACCTTTGGAACTGGAGACGATTTATTTGTGGTCCTATTTTTATTGCTTATGATTTTTTCAGTTCATTCAAATTTTTCTTTCTTTTTTTTTTTTAATTGCTGTGATTCTCAAAATATCAGTGAAATCTTACAACAGGTTGGAGGTTTAGCTCAGTGGTAGAGCACTTGCCTAGCAGGTGCGAAGCCCAGGATTCGATCCCCAGTAGCAAAAAGGACAAAAAAAAAAAAAAAAAAAAAAAAAAAAAAAAAAAAAAAAAAAAAAAAAAAAAAAAAAAAAAAAAAAAAAAAAAAAAAAAAAAAAAAAAAAAAAAACCCAAAACAAAACAAAAAACAAAAATAAAAACAAAACAAAAAAACCTTACCAAAGGGCTGCATAAATCATCATAAGAAGGGCAAAAGGCAGGATTTTTCAGGTGTCTCATGATTAGTGTGTGAACTGTATTGATTTAGGATAGGATTAAATTAGGAGAGCAGTTTAGGAGTTAAAGATAGTGTTTAATTCAGTTAACCATGTGTGCAGGAAAAAATAAATAAAAGCTACAGTATAAAAACTATAATAGAACCCTACTTTTGGCTGACTCCTTTTGGCTCAGAAGCTTTTATGATGCCTTCCCCCGCCCACATATTCATCCTAGTTCCACTAAATTACCTCTTTCTATTGCATTGATATGTATGGAAGCTTTAGTTTTCTTTCCTCAAAGATGGAGGGAATTTTATTGGAAGTACTGGGGAAGGCAGGGGCTACATCAGGCTACTGGGACTAAGTGTCTCTTAAGTGAGAGGAGCGAAGGCCCAAAACAGAACATTTTATTACAATAAGGAATTTGGTGAGATTACACAGAAGAAATGGTCAGTAAAAGCTGGAGGAAGTGTTCAAGATATCTTTCTTGAAATTTTAAACTCTATTAGAGATATTTATTATAAAAAAAGCAGTATAGATTTTTGGAGAAACCGATCTTTCTGTCCTTTCATAGACACCTCCATCATTCTGAAGGATTGAAAGTATATGACACCTCCACGGACAGCGTTTGTGGCTAGAATTGGAAGATAGATTGTCCTAGTGGTGAGATTTATGAGTGGCCTACATAGGCACAAGCTGTAGGCATATTTAAGCCTGAAAAAGAAAGGAAAACAAGTCAGTTTCCGTGTGGTACCTACAGCTAGAGGCAGTGTGGTACAAAAGGCAGACAGATATCTTGGCTTATCACTGCACAGAATCAGATAGTTTAGTCATGTGGAAGAGCCTAGAGAAATTTACCAACCTTCTTAGTGGCATGACTCTGAAGGTTTCAATTTGAATTAGAGCTAGTGTGTCTTTGTCAGTAATAGAAGAAGTGAATAGATTAAGACTCTTAAAAATTTAGACCATCAGAACATTATAATTCTCATCATGTGGAGGCCACTATTGACAATATGATTGTCCTTATGGTGTAGAGGAAATTAGATTAGTCTGATTCTTAGGTTGAAAACTGAAGAGTTTAGAAAATAAAAATAGCATTTATATGTGAAAATTTCAAATAATGTCAGTAATTGGTTTCTAAAAGATTAGTATCTAGGCTTTAGAATTGGAGAACCTGATTTCAAACCCTAATTTGGCATTTTACTAGCTCTGTGATCTTAGCCATCTTAATGTAACTTTTATGAACCTTATTTTTTTCTTCTTAAAAGTAGTAGTATTAATAATAATACTTCTCCTGTATTTATTACATTGAGGACCTGGTGGTTATCAAATGCTTCATAAATGTGAACTATTACAACTATCATTATTACTCACGATTTCAGATTATAGTTTCAATGAAACATGATTCTTTTGTGTATGAAATTTTATTCTTTGCTAATGAGAATTTTTCTCACATGATTTTATGCTTTATTCCTCAACTTGTATGAATATGGCATGAATATCTGAACAAATGATTTCTCAGGGCAGAAGTAGCAAACAATTGTGGCTCCATGAAATCACTTTGGGAGTTAAAAAGTCAGCAATATTAGCAGATATACCTTATATGTGTGTGTTTCCACACACTAGCAAAATGGTTGGTTGAAAATAAATGAATCAACTGTCCTTTACTGAGCAAAATCCAAAACTGGGCCACCTGATGGGGGAACCAACTTGACTGACTTGATCAGATATTTGGGTATTGTGTAGGCTGTCATGGACTATAGAAAACAGCGTATCAGTCACCTTTGCTTAGTCTACTGCCATATTATTCTCCCAAAACTCTTGAGGAAAAAGGGAGCTTTAGTTCTTGTGGTTTCTACTTGGCAAACACAAATATCCCTAATGAAATCGAACAGTTAGGGAGGAATCGTGGAAATTCCAAATTCAAGCAGATTTTATTAGCTTGAGTCAAGAGACTGGAAACAGTTTACAGTGGAATAGCCCATGAGCTTGTGAAATAACCCATGTGCTTGCGTGGGAGTATCTTAACAAAATGACTGCCTATAAAAACAGAAATCCTTATACGGGTTTTACCTGGAGCAAGTTTTAGCAGATAGAATAGAAGATGTTTTAGATAACCAACAAGATTTAATAAATAGCAGTGTAGCCTAAAAACTATTAACTACCATGCTTTAATATAGTTAGAGGAATTATGTCTACTTCATGATTTCTACCTAAATGGGTTCTGTAAGCACGTAAGAAAATCTCATTTCATAACACTGAAGGTATGCCTCATTTTTATAAAAGAGATTCAGAAGGCATTTTTATGAGAACTTCTTTCTTTTGCCACTAACTTAAGAAAAACACTGCCTGATCTACATTGAAAAAGAGAAAAAAAGAGTTTTTTTTTCTTTTCTTCTTCTTCTTCTTCTTCTTCTTCTTCTTCTTCTTCTTCTTCTTTTTTTTTTTTTTTTTTTTGTGCTGGTGTTTAGGACTGAATCCAGGGTTTCATGCATGCTACACAAGCATTGCACCACTGAGCTACCTTCACCCACTGGCCTGTGTTTTATTTATTTATTTTTTTATCTTGAAACAGGGTCTACATTCTACCAGCTACCTCAAACTCTCAATCATCCTGCCTCAGCCTACTGAGTTGCTGGGATTACAGGCATACACCATGGTGCCTAGAAAGAAAGCTCTAATACTAACTTCAGGCTGAGTTTTAGCACAGATGGTAGAGTGCTGCCCTGTACTCTCTGAGGACCCTGTTTCCATTCCCAGAATCACACAAAATGGGAGAATGATGTGGCAATCCATTCCTGAGGCAATACTGAAACAATCCACTATTGAAAACCATATGAAGGTCTTTATGAGTTGGGCCCAACTCCCTGGCACCTAACAACAATATTAACTTCATTTAATGACAAAATGGTAATGTTGGTATCAAGGGAATGTAAACTTTGAAACTTTCACTTTTTTGTTTTCCCTGATCAGATTATATTTGTCACAAATTATGAGGAGGTCAATGCAATCCACTCAGAAAGAGATGGACTTTATATAACTACCCAGACTACAGTTAACTGAAATCCTTCACTTAACAGAATTGAAAATTACAAACATGAGAGGGTCTGCTAAAGAGTGACAGTTCTTTTTTGAGTGTGTATTATATCTTTAGAAAAAGACATCATGCTACTTTTCATTGAAATTAAAGAACAATATAAAATAGTGTTTTTTTCCCCCAATATTAAGGAGTTCAATCCAGGTCCACGTGCATACTTTGCAGGTGCTCTGTTACTGAGTTTGCACTCCAAACACATTTAAAAATTTTTTATCTTGAGACAAGGACTCTCTAAATTGTGCAGGCTGCCTCTCGCCTTAAACTTGTAATCTTCTTGTCTCTGCCTCCTGAGTCCCTGGGAGTATAGATGTGTGCCACCACACTTGGCTTAAAATAGATTTTTTAGAATGTATACTGTATGTCAAATAAATTAACTGATTATATATCTTCAGAGCAAAAATTTCTACCTGCTTATATATTTATTTTTCTAAACCACAGTTTTATATTTTCTCTTTTGTATAGTTCATTCAAATGCTCATATGTCCTCATTTTACCCAAAATAAAACCCTCTAAAGTAGGGGAAATTATTGTTCAACATTTGCAAGCAAAAAAAAAAAAAAACAAAAACAAAAAAACAAAAAAACATTGATATGCTAGCCATGACCTGCCACGGTGCTTTAGGAGACCAATGTAAAAGGGACAATAGTGTGAATGCTGATAAGAAGCAGTGGGTAGTGTTGAAAAGAGTTTTGGATTGGGTCAGAGAACTAGACACTGAATTGTCTTCTGCTGTTTCCTACTGTGTGAGCTTGGTTACATCAGTGAACTTCTCTGTTCTTTAGCATATAGTTTTAACATTTTTTTGTTGTTTTGAGACAAGGCTGGTCTAGAAATTGTGATCCTCCTGCCTCTGCCTCTTGAGTGCTGGGATTGCAGGAGTACACCATCACTCAAGCTCACATAATTTTTTAATTTTTTTAAGGAAAATAACCACCTATTCAACTGTGACCATTAAACTTATTATGATTTGAATTTGTTTTTCTTATCCCTTCTTTTCCTAAAACAACAACAACAACAACTGCTTATGTGAAAATGTCTCATGATAACACGAAGATATTCAACACTCGTATGTAATAGTTAAACTCATAGCTACTATTATCATTTATAAAATTTATCTTCATTTTTTCCATCAAAATTTTTAAGTATTTTTTAAGTAAAATTTTTATTTTTTAAAAATTTTTAAGTAAAAAAATTTTTTAAGTAAAATTTTTAAGTAAAATTTAAGTAAAATTTTAAGTATTTTTAAGACTCAAGCCTAATGTTAAAGATTTTGTTTAGTGTGAATGGCTGCAATAATACTTACTTAAAAATTATGTGTACATGACACCAGAAAACAAGGTGAAATAACAAATTTAGGCAAAGTTCAAAATATTTTCTCTATTGAGTCCAAATGTCTGTATATCAAGTAATATGTAAAAAGTTAACTGGATTTATCTGTGTCTTTAGTATTCTAAGGTCACAGCTGTGGCCGCTAAATTTGATAATTTCCTTTTCCTGTTGCAAATCAAGTAAAGAGACAGCTGATAGGAAACCCTACTGTACCCTAGACCAGTAGAAGAAAATAGGAAAATAAATTGATATTGTCATAAAAATGGAAAAGTTTAAAATATTAAAAGATGTTTACTTTGAGACTTTGATTTCTTCATGAACTCACCATAAAGGCTGTAGCATGCTAATCCTAACTCTACAATCTTTTATAGAGAGGTACTAAAAATGCAATGGTAGATTTACCAGGAAAGAAAACTTGGGAAGTGCTTTTCTAAGTAATATTATGAGTATTTCATTTACCAAAAAACAAAACAAAACAAAACAAAAAAAACCTTTAATCTTTTATTACTTAAAATGTTTTATCTTTTATTTTATTATTGCAGATAGAATTAATCTCTCTGTATCACCTAAGCTTGTATCTTGTTACAAAATAAGCTTATAAATATATGTATTTTCTATTTTATCTTTAAAACCTTATACTTTAAGAAAATTAATAATTGCAGAACTATAACCAGAAATTTGAGTAGAAACATGAATACCAGAAATAAGTGTACAACAATGTTAACTTAGTAGGCAATCTGTCTAGAATATAAAAATTCAAGTGGAAACAATTATTAAAAGTTTAATGTGGCATGTAGATAAGAATAAAATGCTTTCCCCATGGCTTGTCATGATATTTACAGTATTTTTTAAAAAGAGAGCTTTATATATAAAACTTCTTCAAGGCTTCTTTCCTGAACAGTCTGAGAATTGTTGCTTCCCTTCATCACGCCTGGATCACCACAAATGTTCTGCATTAGAACTGTGGAAAAAAGTACATACAAGAAAATGATAAAACATAAATGTGCAACATAATGACTTATGGTAAAACAAGTATTTACAGAACTTTGCTAGCAAACTGGCAGCACTCTACCTTTAAGTTCCTAATTATAACTCTGACCCTTCCCCACTCTCCTAAAGGTAATCCTTTTCCCTTATTTTTGGTAGCAAATGCCTTGCTTTTCTTTATAGTTTTTGAGCAGTAGGAATGAATTTGTAAATAATAAAGTCTGTAAACATTATGTAAGAAGAATAATGCTGAATGTATTGTTTGTGTCTGTTTTCTTTTGTTTGTGTTTTTAAGGTTCACCTATGTTTCACTTTTAACTCTAGTTTATTCATTTTTGTTGGGTGGTATTCTATTATATTAACAAATTAAATTAACAAATTAACAAATTATATAAACAAAATCTTATCCATCATATCCATTGACATTTGGTTGTTTTCACTGTTTATCTACTGTGAATAATGCTTCTTTGAATATTCCTCCTCATGTGTATACATTCTTAGAGTGTTCACTCTGAAATGGAATTACCTGTTCATAGGCTATGCATATGATATTCTCCATTATGATGCTGGGATTTCCCAATTTTATTAAAGTAATCTACCCTTTCTTATTCTTGACAGTTTTTGTTATTGGTAGACTTTTAATTTTGACTCATTCTGGTCAGTGTGTAGTGGTGGTATATTATAATGGTTTTAATTTTTATTATTTCTAATAAGGTTGAGCCTCTTTTATTATGTTTATCTGGCATTTGGATTTTCTTTTTTTATGATGGGTCTGTTCTGATCTTTTGCTTGTTTTTCTGTTGAATTATTTGTCTTTTTCTTATTGATTTGTAGTCATTTGTTATCTATAGATATAAGCTATAGATATAGATATAAGCTATAGATATAAGCTATATGTTAATTATGTACATTGTGAGGGAACTAAAAATATATCACTGGCATATTAACTATTTTGTCACTTGTATAAAGTAAGTACAAAGAAATTACCCTGTCCTTTGTGTTATGTCTTAAAACCAGGAGATGAAATTATCAGGTGAAAAGTGTCCAACCTATACTAGGATGAAAGAAACATTCTTACCATTAAGAATGGAAAGGTGAGACAGATTTTATAGAGACCTTGTTAAAATAACTCTTGTCTTTTAGCTTTCTCACATCATTTAGTTATGTTTTCAAAACTTACTACTTTTTGTCCAATTACTATATAATTGTTCAACTCTTAACTGCACATTTGTGTCCTTATTTCCTTTTAAATGTGTCTGTGCTTTGTAAAACATGTATTAAATAAAACTATATGTATTTCTCCAGTTGATCTGATATCAACTTAATACTCAGGCCCACCTGAAAAAATACCATAAGAAGATTAAGTAAAGTACTGTGTCCTGTACCATTACAAATATCTTTTCTTAATCTTATTTTGCCTTTTTTCCCCCTATAGTTGTGTTTCGAGTAACAAAAGTCCTTCATTTTAATAACATCAAATGTATAATTGTTTAATTTTAAGTCTCTTTTTCTCATGTTACTATACTTTTCATCTTCTTTATGACATCTTTCTCTCCCTTGAGATCATCAAAATATCTTTTTTTTCTGAAAGCTACGTTTTCCATTTTTTTCTTCTTGTCATTCTACCTGGATTTTGTCCTCTACTTACCTGAAATTTTTCTTGTAAATGCTGCCTCATTTGTATTTCTGGTCTTAATGCCTCCCCTGAACTACAGATCTATATAGTCATTTAGCTGACCTCATTTCTCATATATTTCAAATGAAACAGATTCAGAAGAAAACTTGATTGGCACCTCTGAGTCTAGTTCTTCTCCCAAATTTCCTATCTCAGTTGTTCAGAGCCTAAACTTGAGTCAACCTTCATCTCTCCCTTTTCTTCAGGTCCTAAATTTAATCAATGAGAAATTTTTATTACTCTCTATAAATATTTCCTGAATTCAGCTTTTTTTTTTTAACCATCTTCATTTCTAGATACTTAATCTAAATTGACTCCATTCCTTGGACAATTGTAATGGTTTACTGATTAGTCTCTCTTCTTCTACTCCTGCACTCTTATAGTTCATTCTCTTTAAAGCAGCCAGATTAATCTTTAGAAAAAGGAAAATTGATGATTGAATTTCCCTTCATACTCTTGTCCTTATATTGAAAATATAATAGAAACTCCTTTATGAGTTCCACATGCCTATAAGCTATGATAAAAAATAATATGGAGTATGTTTAAATTTAAAAAATGTATTACAGTAAACCCCCACATGTCTGTCAGTTTGCCGCACTGTGGGGGCTTGTGTGTTGCAATGAGGCTGAGAGCTCTGCCACTGTAACCTCGGACATGAGCAAGGTTACCCATGGTGGACAGGTTTTCAGCTGAGCTTCCAAACTAAGACAGACTAGGGAGTAGGACCTGGCTAGCCACTCCCGAAACAACTAGCCATTGAAAACCCTATGGATAGCAAAGAGACACTGTCAGATATAGTGCCGGAAAATGAGGCCCCCAGGTTGGAAGGCACTCAAAAGATTACTGGGGAAGAGTTGCCTCCTCCAAGTAGAGTCTACCGTGATGACGGAAATGGAGTAAAACCCCAGGGTGTTCAATGTGATGATGTGACACGACTCAAAATGAGGAGGAATAACTATAAACATCCTTTAATAATTGGAACATGGAATGTACGTAGTATGAATCTAGGAAAATTAGAAATTCTTAAAAGAGAAATGGAGCGCATAAACATTGACATTCTAGGTATCAGTGAGCTAAAATGGACCAGCATAGGCCAGTTTGAGTCAGACAATCATATGCTCTACTATGCTGGGGATGATAAACTAAAGAGAAATGGGGTTGCATTCATCATCAAAAAAGACATTTCAAGATCTGTCATGCAATACAATGTTGTCAGTGATAGAATAATATTCATATGCCTACAAGGAAGGCCAGTTAATATGATTATTATTCAAATTTATGCACCCACCACTAAGGCCACAAATGAAGAAAGGGAAGACTTCTATCAGCTTCTGCAACCTGAAATAGATCAAACATGCAATCAAGACATACTGATAATCACTGGTGACTGAAATGCAAAGGTTGGAAACAAAGAAGAAGGCTCAGTAGTTGGAAAATATGGTCTTGGTGACAGAAACAAAGCTGGAGATTGCATGATAGAATTTTGTCAGACCAATGACCTTTTCATGGCAAATACATTTTTTCAACATCATAAACAGAGACTGTATACATGGACTTTACCAGATGGAACCTACAGGAATCAAATTGACTACATATGTGGAAAGAGACAATGGAAAAGCTCTGTACAAAATGTCAAAACAAGACCAGGTGCTGACTGTGGATCAGACCATCAACTTCTCATATGCAAGTTCAAACTGAAGCTAAAGAAAATTAGAACAAGTATACAAGAGAAACCTTGAGTATATCCCACCTGAGTTCAGAGACCACCTCAAAAATAGGTTTAATGCATTAGACACAAACGATGAGAGACCAGAAGAGTTGTGGCATGACATCAAAGATATCATTCAGGAAGGAAGCAAAAAGTTCTTAAAAAGACAAGAAAAAAAGAAAAGACCAAATTACATGTCAAAAGAGAAACTGGACCTTGCCCTCCAACATCGAGCAGCTAAAGCAAAAGGAAGACATGATGAAGTTAAGGAACTAAACAGG